>CM038676.1:413929441-414142337 GCA_021605205.1 Aegilops longissima | reverse complement strand
ATGACACTATCATCCGGAAGATTAACTCCCAGTTGAATTAAGTGATTACAGTACCCAGACATTCTGAGTATATGCTCACTAACAGAACTATTCTCCTCCATCTTGCAGCTGTAGAACTTATTGGAGACTTCATATCTCTCAATCCGGGCATTTGCTTGAAATATTAACTTCAACTCCTGAAACATCTCATATGCTCCATGACGTTCAAAATGTCGTTGAAGTCCCAGTTCTAAGCCATAAAGCATGGCACACTGAACTATCGAGTAGTCATCAACACGCGACTGCCAGGCATTCACAATGTCTGCAGTTGCCGGCGCAGGTGGTACACCTAGCGGTGCTTCCAGGACGTAATTTTTCTGTGCAACAATGAGGATAATCCTCAAGTTACGGATCCAGTCCGTGTAATTGCTACCATCATCTTTCAACTTTGCTTTCTCAAGGAACACATTAAAATTCAACGGAACAACAGCACGGGCCATCTATCTACAACAGCATAGACAAGCAAAATACTAGCAGGTACTAAGTTCATGATAAATTTAAGTTCAATTAATCATATTACTTAAGAACTCCCACTTAGATAGACATCCCTCTAATCATCTAAGTGATTACGTGATCCATATCAACTAAACCATAACCGATCATCACGTGAAATGGAGTAGTTTTCAATGGTGAACATCACTATGTTGATCATATCTACTATATGATTCACGCTCGACCTTTCGGTCTCAGTGTTCTGAGGCCATATCTGCATATGCTAGGCTCGTCAAGTTTAACCCGAGTATTCTGCGTGTGTAAAATTGTCTTACACCCGTTGTAGATGAACGTTGAGCTTATCACACCCGATCATCACGCGGTGTCTCGGCACAATGAACTTTGGCAACGGTGCATACTCAGGGAGAACACTTTTACCTTAAAATTTAGTGAGAGATCATCTTATAGTGCTACCGTCAAACAAAGCAGAATAAGATGCATAAAGGATAAACATCACATGCAATCAATATAAGTGATATGATATGGCCATCATCATCTTGTGCCTTTGATCTCCATCTCCATAGCATCGTCATGATCACCATCATCACCGGCGCGACACCTTGATCTCCATCGCAGCATCGTTGTCGTCTCGCCAACTATTGCTTCTACGACTATCGCTACCGCTTAGTGATAAAGTAAAGCAATTACAGGGCGATTGTATTGCATACAATAAAGCGACAACCATATGGCTCCTGCCAGTTGCCGATAACTTCGTTACAAAACATGATCATCTCATACAATAAATATAGCATCATGTCTTGACCATATCACATCACAACATGCCCTGCAAAAACAAGTTAGACGTCCTCTACTTTGTTGTTGCAAGTTTTACGTGGCTGCTACGGGCTGAGCAAGAACCGTTCTTACCTACGCATCAAAACCACAACGATAGTTCGTCAAGTCAGTGCTGTTTTAACCTTCTCAAGGACCGGGCGTAGCTACTTTTCAGTTCAACTAAAGTTGGGAAACCGACACCCGCCAGCCACCTATGTGCAAAGCACGTCGGTAGAACCAGTCTCGCGTAATCGTACGCGTAATGTCGGTCCGGGCCGCTTCATCCAACAATACCGCCGAACCAAAGTATGACATGCTGGTAAGAAATATGACTTGTATCGCCCACAACTCACTTGTCTTCGACTCGTGCATATAACATCTACGCGTAAACCTGGCTCTGGTGCCACTATTGGGGAACGTAGTAATTTCAAAAAAATTCCTACGCACACACACAGGATCATGATGATGCATATCAACGAGAGGGGAGAGTGTGTCCACGTACCCTCCTAGACCGAAAGCGGAAGCGTTAGCACAACGCGGTTGATGTAGTCGTACGTCTTCACGATCCGATCGATCCAAGTACCGAACGCACGACACCTCCGAGTCCAGCACACGTTCAACTCGATGACGTCCCGCGAGCTCCGATCCAGCAAAGCTTCGCTAGAGAGTTTCGTCAGCACGGCAGCGTGGTGACGGTGATGATGATGCTACCGACGCAGGGCTTCGCCTAAGCATTACCACGATATGATTGAGGTGGATTATGGTGGAGGGGGGCACCGCACACGGCTGGGAGAGATCAACAGATCAACTTGTGTGTCTAGAGGTGCCCCCTGCCCCCATATATAAAGGAGCAAGGGGGATGCCAGCCGGCCCCTGTAGGCGCGGCAGGAGGAGGAGTCCTCCTCCTAGTAGGAGTAGGACTCCCCTCTTTCCTACTCCTACTAGGAGGGGGAAAGGAAGGGGGAGAGGGAGAAGGAAAGGGGGGCGCAGCCCCCCCTCTCCTAGTCCAATTCGGACCAGAGGGGGAGGGGCGCGCAGCCTGCCCTAGGCCAGCCCTCTCTCTCTCCACTAAGGCCCATAAGGCCCATTATTTCTCCGGGGGGGTTCCGGTAACCCTCCGGCACTCCGGTTTTCTCCGAAACCATCCGGAACACTTCCGGTGTCCGAATATAGTCGTCCAATATATCGATCTTTACGTCTCGACCATTTCGAGACTCCTCGTCATGTCCGTGATCATATCCGGGACTCCAAACTACCTTCGATACATCAAAACACAAAAACTCATAATACCGATCATCACCGAACTTTAGGCGTGTGGACCCTACGGGTTCGAGAACTATGTAGACATGACCGAGACACGTCTCCGGTCAATAACCAATAGCGGAACCTAGATGCTCATATTGGCTCCCACATATTCTACGAAGATCTTTATCGGTCAAACCGCATAACAACATACGTTGTTCCCTTTGTCATCGGTATGTTACTTGCCCGAGATTCAATCGTCGGTATCTTAATACCTAGCTCAATCTCGTTACCGGCAAGTATCTTTACTCGTTACGTAATGCATCATCCTGCAACTAACTCATTAGTCACATTGCTTGCAAGGCTTATGTGATGTGCATTACCGAGAGGGCCCAGAGATACCTCTCCGACAATCAGAGTGACAAATCCTAATCTCGATCTATGCCAACTCAACAAGTTCCATCGGAGACACCTGTAGAGCACCTTAATAATCACCCAGTTACATTGTGACGTTTGGTAGCACACAAAGTGTTCCTCCGATAATCGGGAGTTGCATAGTCTCATAGTCATAGGAACATGTATAAGTCATGAAGAAAGCAATAGCAGTAAACTAAACGATCAAGTGCTAAGCTAACGGAATGGGTCAAGTCAATCACATCATTCTCCTAATGATGTGATCCCGTTAATCAAATGACAAGTCATGTCTATGGTTAGGAAACTTAACCATCTTTGATTAACGAGCTAGTCAATTAGAGGCATACTAGTGACACTATGTTTGTCTATGTATTCACACATGTATTATGTTTCCGGTTAATACAATTCTAGCATGAATAATAAACATTTATCATGATATGAGGAAATAAATAATAACTTTATTAATGCCTCTAGGGCATATTTCCTTCAAGGAGAACTTTGTATTGAGATTCAAAGAGAGAGAAGAAGCCATCTAGCTAATAACTATGGACCTGAAGGTCTGAGGTAAACTACTCACACATCATCGGAGAGGCTATGGTGTTGATGTAGAAGCCCTCCGTGATCAATGCCGGCTCCGGCAGGACGCCCGAAAAGGCCCCAAGATGGGATATCACGGGTGCAGAAGGTTGCGGCGGTGGAATTAGGTTTTTGGGGTGCTCTTCGATGGTTTGGGGGTGCGTAGGTATATATAGGAGGAAGAAGTAGGTCGGTGGAGCCACGAGGGGCCCAAGAGGGTGGAGGGCGCGCCCAGGGGGTAGGCGCGCCCCTACCTCGTGGCCTCCTCGTTGGTTGCTTGACGTCCACTCCAAGTCCTCTGGATCATGTTTGTTTCAAAAATCACGCTCCCGAAGGTTTCATTCCGTTTGGACTCCGTTCGATATTCTTTTTCTGCGAAACACTGAAATAGGCAAAAAACAGCAATTTTTCTGGGCCTCCGGTTAATAGGTTAGTCCTAGAAATAATATAAAAGTGTATAAATAAGCAAGCCCATTAAACATCCAAAACAGAATATATAATAGCATGGAACAATAAAAAATTACAGATACGTTGGAGACGTATCAGGGGGGGGGGGGGGTTCAGAGCCGATTCAGCGGCCTCGGGTAGTGGCGCGACACCGACCTCGGCCAGTGGCGTTCGTAGGTATTGACTGGCTACCTTGGTCGGGCGGGCGGCAATGTGGCAGCGGGTGGAGGTTGTGGGGTACGGTGTCCACGGGGGCGCTCGCTCGGGATCTGACACCTTCCGCCTTTAACACTCTCGGGGCCCTTGGTCGGATCCGGTCTTCGGCCGCCCCATGTCACCGACGTCGTACTTGATGTAGGGGTTAGAGGTGGATGTGGTGTCCGGAGAAATCCAGGTTTGCTCTACCAGCCACGACAGCGACTACGCATGATGGCGTTGTCCCCTACCTATAGGTATAGTTGAGGTACCTTAGCCTTCCTCCATGCTCGTATACTAGGTGAAAGTCTAGATCCATTTGGATTGGACGGTGGTGATGCCCGAGGCGTCGTCACCTTCATGGAGGTGCCGCCTTTGGTGAGCTTGTGGTGGTGGTGTGCTCGATCTTGTTGGTAGTCGTTTGGCTGCAGCGTGGTAGGAGTATGCGGTGTCTCCGAGACGCTGCCAATTATGTTCGCTTATTTTGTGGTAGCTCATGACCATTTCCCATAGTCAATGTTATGAGCACATTCGGACAAGGGATTTGGTTCTCCTGCTGTGGGCCATGGCCATATAGGGGCGGCATGAGCTCGAAGCTATTATTTGCGAACTAGGTGTCTTTTCTAAGCTCCATCATTGTATTCCTCCATTGTTTCTTTGTCATCAGCAGTCTCGCCGTGCATTTACTTCTCCTCGCGTGTAGGTTCCCTTTTAGCGCCCATGCTTATCTTTGTTGAGCTCAGCGGTGCATGTTAGTGGTGCTCTAGTTTGGTCTTCCAGGTGGCAATGCGTCGGTTTTACACCTTAGCTCTTGGGTGAGGGTATGTATCTTCCGTCGGATTGTCGCCTCGTGTCGGGCGAGGGGGCAGGGAGCCCCTTTCAGAGAGGAGGAGGTCGTAACCGAATCGGCCGGAGCCCATGCAGCTGACAAAGTGTTACTCTCACCTGCTAGTTCTGTCTCCTCAAGGCATCGTTGGTGTGTATGTGTCGTGGCCTGCTCTTGGCGGAGGGCTTCATTGACTTCAAGTTGTTCTTGTGCCTTAGACTCTTCATTTCTTATTCTTCTAGGTTGTATGAAGCTTGCTAGTCGTTTGCAAAGCAATATCTATCTTTAACCTGTTTTCTTTTTTGTTCTTGTAAGGGCATGACCAATGCATAGCCTCAGAGTGATGCCTCACATGTCATGTATGATCGGATGACAGAAAAAGTAGGCTCGGATGGGGAAGCAGGATCCTCTACAGGAGGCGGGTGCTTGGAGAGAAAAAGTGTGGTCTGGTGCATAGAGTTGGAAAAGTTGAAGTGGAGAGCAGGGATGCATGTGTAGTGAGAGTCACTTTATATTCTTTGATGATGCCCATTAGTGATAACTTGCATTGGGGAGAAAAAATTAAGATAGATATCTCAAACTGTTTTTTGTCATGGGGTATCTGTATCCATATACCACCATTGTACATGCCCTAAATTTGGTGGATGATGTAATCCTAGCAGATACAATGCCGAGCTCGAGCCTTCGTTCTAAAAAAACATTGGCTCCCCAATCCATTCATCACCGCGGAGATAGCATTTCCGTCTTCTTCACCATGAAACATGCTTACAAGATCTAAGAGATAATAAAACATGCATGCTTTATTTTGGTCTAAACAAGATCATAAGTTGGCTAGACAATAGTTGTGCTCTCAAGTTTTCGGAAAAGAAAGAGTTAAATGAACACTAGACCCGTTCTCGTTCTTGTTAGAGTTGGCGTCTTGGTTGGGGCTGTGTGGCGGCGGCGACGTCCTTTAGTAGGAATAGTCTCTCCCATGTTCTATCCTCATCCCGATGGTGTGTCTAGCATTGCCGGAGGGCGTGTGGGTTTATCTCCATCGGATCTTGCGGAGTTGGATCGGTGTTGGTCTTCGGTGGATCAATTTGGATCCGTTCTTCGTTCGTCTTCGTTTAGGTATTTATAGGTTTGATTCTTCTGATCTACGACTTTCTCATCGGCGATGGTTGCTACTCTGGTGCGCTGGTCCTATGGGAACTTAGCACGACGACTTTCCGACTGTCTACTACAATAAGGTTTGCCCGACTCCGATGAGGGAGGGGTGATGACGGCGGCGCGCCTTCGGCTCGCTCCAGTGCTTGTAGTCGTCGCTAGGTGGTCCACGGACATGGTTGTAATTTTTATTACGTTTGTTGTTCTTTGTACTGCCATGATTGAAGATGAATAGATTGGAAGCTTCTTGAAAAAAAATGAACACTAGAAAAAAGTCGAAGTTAAAAAAAAAGAACACTACGAAAAGATCACTCAAACCAGTGGTGGTGATTCCGGCAGCCGTTTCCGCCTCCCCGTCTCCATCACGCGACGCCGCTGGTCATCCATCGACTGCCCCACGCATTCATTCATTCCCAGTTACCATCACCATCCCGTTCCTTCCCCCCTCTCTCGGTTCAACCACGTCTCCCCTTCTCCTCCTCTCCTCTTCCCCCTCTCCCGAGCCCCCGCTCCATGCCCTCCCGCCCGTAACCACCAATGGCCCTCTCCTCGCGCGCCGCCGCTTTCCCGCACGTCTCCCTCCCCTCCCCCCGCCCGCGCCCCGCCGCCGTCTCCCTCCGCCCCCCGCCTCCCCCGCGCTCGGTGCGGCTCGACCACGTCATCCCCGCCGACGCCGCCGAGCTCGGCCTCGCCGGCGGCGGGCTCCTGGCCGCCGCCATCGAGCACCTCGAGCGGGAGCCCGCCGCCGCGGCCGACGACAAGGCCCCGCTCGCCGACCTCTCCCCGAGGGAGCTCCAGCTCGTGCTCGTCTACTTCGCGCAGGAGGGCCGCGACGCCTACTGCGCGCTCGAGGTCTTCGACTGGCTGCGCCGCGCTGACCGCGTCGACGGAGAGACCATGGAGCTCATGACGGCCATCGCCTGCGGCTGGATCGAGCGCCTCGTGGGGGCCGGGGGTGACGTCTCCGACGTCTCCGCGCTCCTGGGGGAGATGGACTGCGTCGGCCTCCGCCCCGGGTTTAGCCTCGTCGAGAAGGCCGTCGCGCTCTACTGGGACCGCAGCGAGAGGGCGCGCGCTGTTGAGTTCGTCAGGGACGTGCTCAGGAGGGGGAGCGTGGCCGCGGGAGGGGAGTATGACGGCGAGCGTGGAGGCCCCGTCGGTTACCTCGCCTGGAAGATTATGGTAATCGGCTTCATCTATTCCCCTGCAAATTTACCACGTCCTGTGCTTGCTTGTACCTATCGTTTACGCACAATTGATTGTTGAGGCCTCTTAATTGTTCATATCTTTGCTAAACAAATTGTTCATATCCTGGCTACGGTTGGAAATAGTTTTTTTAAATTGGCACCGGAGGGGAGAGGCTCCCCACCTAAACATCTCATTTTGGAAAAGAGAATCGATCCAGTTTATAAGGGAAACCGGATCAAAAACCTATGGTTGGAAATGGTAATTTCGTGATTCTCAGAACTGCCTGTTGAAAACCAACCTTCAGTTCTGGATTTTTGACATGATCTGGAACCTTTTTTTTAATGTTTCTAGTTTCACTTGTTCTATGTGTGATGGTACCTTTCGTGTTGGATAAGTTGTTGGGATGACAGCTGTCTTGTCTTCATTAGTTATGACACACATGTATATTACTTTAAGATGATCATCTTTGATTCTGCTTGTAGATTTATTCATCTCGTGACATGTTCTTATTGTATCTTATTAGGATAACACGCCTTTGATTATTGCATTGTAAGCACATGGTTCAGTTAATAAACTAAGGCCTGATTCCCATGCTGATCACATGCTTGCGTAAAGTTGTATTCTGTTTCCCGGTTTATATTCCATCATTACACTTATTATCATTATCGTTAGCATTGAAAATTTCAGTTGCAAATCACCATCAAATCTATAAGAGGTCAACTATTATACTATGAAGAAGCACCACAGCTTGTTGCTCCAAAACATTGACCAAGGATAGTCATGTCATTTACTTGTTCTGTACTTGCCAATTGATTTTTGTTTTATGGTCCTTATCCTAAACCTATGTGCTTCTGTTAGCAACATACTACAGTACAAGCCAAAGACTCATAAACATTTTGATACTGGAGTGGTGCACAGTTAGCATATTTTCTTATGTTTTGATGACTTTTATCTCGGTATGATGAGTCTCTAGTACTCAGAATTAGCGAGTACGTTTTGGTTTGGATATCTTTGAACTATGGTGTTGCTGCGCGTAAATCAAAGTGGATTGATGCACTGATTTCTACTACAAGTCTTAAGGATCATATTTACCAACTTACCACGCATCTGTTTCTTTTGCCTGGAAACTGTGTGATAATTTTAAGCACTCATCACATCCTAGCTGCTTATAAACACCATTCCATGCTCTTTCTGTCTCTGATATATCTTGGCTCCAGTTTTTTAATGTTCTGTATTACTTTTGTTTTGGTAGATGGACGGGGACTACAGAGATGCTGTTAAATTGGTCATTGAATTCAAAGAGAGTGGACTGAAACCTGAAGTATATAGTTATCTTATTGGATTGACTGCCTTGGTTAAAGAGCAAAAGGAATTCTCAAAGGCATTGCGTAAGTTGAATCTGTCAGTGAAGGATGGCTCAATTGCCAAACTGGATGCTGAGAGCATGCGCAACATCGAGAATTACCAATCCAAATTATTAGGGGATGGTGTTCTTTTATCAAATTGGGCAGTTCAGGAAGGCAGCAGTGAGGTTCTAGGACTTGTGCACGAGAGGCTCCTTTCATTGTACACTTGCGCTGGTTGTGGCTTAGAAGCTGAGCGCCAACTTTGGGAATTGAAGCTTGTTGGTAGGGAACCTGATACACAGCTCTATGATGTTGTCTTGGCCATTTGTGCTTCTCAAGGGGAAGCTGCTGCTGTTAGACGATTGCTTGCAGGAGTCGAGTCAACCAGTGCAGGAAGAAGGAAGAAGTCTATGTCATGGCTCCTGCGAGGCTACCTTAAAGGTGGTTTCTATCTGGATGCCTCGGAAACACTTTTGCGGATGCTTGATATGGGCTTATCTCCTGATTACCTGGACAGAGCGGCTGTACTGACTGCACTGCAGAGAAACATACAGGAATCCGGCAACCTAGAATCATACATGAAACTCTGCAAGCGCCTATCTGAGACAGATCTGATCGCACCATGCGTCCTATATCTGTATGTACGCAAATTCAAGCTGTGGATGATGCGCATGCTGTGAGGGTCTCGACAAAGCCTTGAATCATCTGTGGGTGCTTCAGACGTGTTCATGGCTTCGATTAGGTATAGGATGCCCCGACTACGGTGAACCAACTGATGCACAATCATGGTTCCTTGTATATTTTTGACCGGAAAGGAGCTCCCCATGAGCGTTCACCCCCATCAGAGCTGCTGTCTTATTGTCTGAGCAGACTACATGAGTGTAAATTTTCAGTGTACCATCCCCAGTTGTGTGGAACGGAGGGCGCTGGCTGCTGTAGGGGAGCATATACCTCTTACGAAACATTACGTGTATATAGTTGAACAAAAACAAACTTGTATACAAACTTGTAAAGTTGTGATATACCTCAGTTGTCTTCGTAATCTTGTATGTAGCCCTTCTCTGTTTTTGTTGATCCTGCTGTACCTTTTGAACATGAAATCATTGAAACTGGGTGCCTCTTTTATGGCCTAAACAGTTGCTGGAAGATATTTGAGATGAAGAACAAATCTCTGTTGCCTTTTCAAAGGTCCACTAGGGTAGGAATCTGACTGGCAGAGATTCTGTTGCTCAAGTTACTTCTGCTACTCTGTTTGCTACAAAACTTGCTACCGTTACCGTTACTATTGTTATCACTGCTATCATATTGCTGTACTACTAATAAATTACTGCAAGAAAGTGATTCTCAAGTGTGGTTGAATTGATAACTCAACTGCTAATGCTTATAAATATTCTTTGGCTCCCTTTTGGTCGAATCAATAAATTTGGATGAAATACCCTCGAAGACTGTTCTGATCCCATATACTTGTGGGTCATCATTCGCACGCTTAAGAGTCATCGATCTGTTGAGTACCAGATGGGTTAGGAGCTTGAGAGAAAAATCATCTAAAAAGTTTTGGAGATGTTAAAAGCATTTCGGAGAGGGAACCAAAAGTGCTTCGGAGAAAACCGGGAGACCGAAAAAAATTCAGGAGGAGATTAAATGAACCCCAAATAGCATAGTTTCTGAACCTCTTGAAAGTGCTAAGGGCTGCCACGGGTCTGCCCTATTGAGAAGGTCTGAAGGGGCGGGGGTTAGGTGGGCGCCCCCTGCCTTGGAGCCCAAGTTATCTTGGTGCGACTAGAGTTGGGGTGGGGCCCTCCTCCAAGCCTCCCCTCTTCCTGCGCCTATATATGGTGGAGGGGGCAACCCCTCCAATTACACAATTGTAGGCGCAAGGGTTGCCCCTCTCTCACTCTCTCGTTCTCCACCACAAATTGTTCCGTATGCCGTTAGGCTGCTCCACCGTTTCCAGTTCTCAGATATCGCTAAGTTCTAGATGGAGAAGCGTTGTCAGATTGGTGGCTATGTACGCGTGGATACTGGCAGAGAGATCATGATTTTGATCTTTGTTCGAGGGAGAATTCTCGTGGTTGGGAGGTTGTAAATCCTAGTTGGGAGAATCTGGACCAATGATCTCCACCAGTTCTTTCTTTCGCCGCAACTCTAGTGAGTAAGGATCCAATCTAATCCCATCGGCATCTTCATAGTGTTCCCGAGATTGGTTCGTAGGATGTTTTTTGTCTGCTTTGTACTACGTTTCCCAACAGGATCATTACATTCTTTTGTGCATAGCTTATGGTTGTAACGCCCCGGATTCGATGCGCCAGGTGTCCGCCAGTTATTCGCCGCCGTTGCCATGTCATTTGTTTGCGTGTTGCACTTTGCCATGCCATCATCTGCATTTTTATCATGTCATCATGTGCATTTCATTTTGCATACGTGTTCGTCTCATGCATCCGAGCATTTTCCCCGTTGTCCGTTTTGCAATCCGGCACTCCTATGTCTCCGGCGCCCCCCTTTTACCTCTTTTCGTGTGCGGGTGTTAAACAGTCTCGGAATGGACCGAGGTTTGTCAAGCGGCCTTGGTATAGCACCGGTAGACCGCCTGTCAAGTTTCGGATCATTTGGAGGTCGTTTGGTACTCCAACGGTTAACCGGGTAACCGCAGAAGCCTCTTTTGTGTGCAGCCCAACACCCCTTCCAAAGTGGCCCAAAACCCACCTAACTCCCCTCCATGCTCTCGGTCGTTCGATCACGATCGCGTGGCCGAAAACCACACCTCTTTTGGACTCTCCTAGCTCCCTCTACCTATAAATATGTGTCTGCCTCCATTTTTCTCGCGCAGATCAAACCCTAAAATCGCCTCCGCCGCCACCGGACGCGTCCGCTCCTCGCCGGACACGTCCGCCGCCGCCCGCGCTTAATCGGGGCTGCTGCGTGGCAGCGCCGCCGCCCCGCCGCCCGCCCGCTCGGCCCGCTCCGGCCCATGGGTCCATCCGGCCGCGCCGCCGGCCGCTGCCCGCCGCCGCTTCGCGCGCCGCCGCCACGTCGTCGCCACCGTGAAGCCGTCCGCCGGCCGGCCGGACCTCGCCGCCGTCCGCTGCCGCCGCTTCCCGCCGCCTTCTCTCCGTGCCGGCCGCCTCCCGCCTCCTTCTCGCCTCCGCCGTCCCGGCCCGGTGCGCCGGCCCCGCCGGGGCCGCGGCCGCCGCCGGCCGCTTCGCCCGGCCGCCGCCGCGCCGCTTGCGCGCCGTGCCGCCGTCCCGGCCGGATCCGGCGAAGGACCGGCCGGATCCGCCTCCTCCGGCCCTCCCCGGCCTCTCCCCCGACTCCGGCGCCGAACTCCGGCGAGCCCCGATCCGGCCTGCCTCGGTTCGCGTGCCCGCGAGGTTGACTTTTCCCCTCCCCCGAAATCCACTAAGCCCCGATTCTGTCAATATTTTATTGCATTTTCGTCGCATCATAACTCTGTCATCGTTGCTCCGTTTTGGGCGTGTAATATGTCAAAATGTTCGTCTCGATGAGTAGATCATTTCTTCTCATTGCATCATTTTCATTTGAGCTCATCTTGATGCCCGAAATGCTGTTGGAAGAGTGCTATGTGACGTTAGTTTCGCTTTCTTAACGAACATGCACTTTGTCATTTTGCCATGATTGATGTGTGCATCCTATGTACTTGAGTCCTACATGTGTTTTGTAATATGCCATGCCATCTTTCCAGGGGTGTATGCCATGTATTTTTGTGATCAATGTGGTGACTAGCACAAGCATGCAAACTAGGTGTCTTGATGTTGCTGATTTCAGCTCTGTTTTGCTGATATTTTGATGCCATGTTGACTTGATGCTACAGAGAGTTCCATGCATATTTTGAGATACTTCAGTAAGGATGTTTTGTTATACACGTCTTTCTCTATCCATCCATGCCCTTGTTTGCAATTATGGAGTGCCATAGCTTGAGTCAATCGAGCTCTACTTTTGCTATAAGATGTTCCTGGCAGATTGTTTACATGTTATTCAATTTTGCCAAGGCTGTGGTAGTTGATCCATGTATGCTATGTTGTTGTTCTTGCCATGTATAGCTCCTATGTCATGTCTTCTTACTGTGAGTTGCCTTGCCATGCCATGTATTTCTCTGTGGTGAGTGGTTCAAGCTCACCAACATGCCTACTTATTGTTATTCCTGCCATGTTCAAATCTGTAATATAACTTGCCATGTTTACGTGGGTGACATCATATTTTCTGATCCCTTTTGGCTTATGGTCAGTAAGGGACTTTTGTTCTATGCAATTAGTAGATTCATGCCATGCCTTTGTTTGCCATGTTAAGTTCCTGTAACATGTTGTTTGATAGCTCTAAACATTGCAACCTGATGTTATTCCTGCCAATGCCGGAAACTGTTATTATTTGCAATCTTGCCATGTCATTTTGAGCATGTTCTAGTTGTTTCTGGAGATAGCTCAGTGTCCATGTTTTGTAATGCTTTACCTGTACATCATGCCCATGCCTTTTGTTATTATGTTGAGATGCTGTAGCATGTTGTTTTGATGCTTGCAATATGCCTAGTGGCTGTTTTGGACAGATTGTTGCTATAACTTGTATAGGGTGTAGGTGTTGAACCGTTGCTCCGTTTTGAGTGTGCTCTATATGAAACTTGCTTGATTTTGCATGTAGCTTCATATTATCATGTTGCATCCTTGTTTTGAGGTGTTTGCTTGATGTTTTTATGAATTTTGCACCAATGCCATGTTTAACTTGTTTTGCTCATATCTTCTAGCCCGTAGCTCCGAATTTAATGAACTTTATATGTAACTTGACTAGAATTTCGTGTAGATCATCATGGTGCATCTTAACTTACTGTTTAACAACTTGAACATAAAGTTATCCAGATCTGGACCAATTTCGAAATATGCATATGAGGACTTACCGGGATTGGTATGTGTTGTTTCCGGCCTCATTTAAACTTGCTTTGATGTGTTGCTCTTGTTTGAATCATCTCTTGCCATGAGTAGCCTCATCTAGATTTGTCATGCATCATGTTTGTTGTGCATCTTGTCTTGTCTATGTGTGGGGTGTTTACTATGTTTTGTGCTTCTTCTTGTTAGTTCCTGTTTCGTTGCGATCGTGAGGATTCGTTCGTCTACGCTTGGTTCGGCTTCATCCGTTCGTCTTCTTCATGGACTCGTTCTTCTTCCTTGCAGGATTTCAGGCAAGATGACCGCTATCCTGGATCTCACTACTATCATTGCTATGCTAGTTGCTTCGTTCTATCGCTATGCTGCGCTACCAATTACCTGTTTATCAAGCCATCCCAAATTGCCATGTCAGCCTCTAACCTTTTGCACCCTTCCTAGCAAACCGTTGTTTGGCTATGTTACCGCTTTGCTCAGCCCCTCTTATAGCGTTGTTAGTTGCAGGTGAAGATGAAGTTTGTTCCTTGTTGGAACATGGAGATGTTGTTCCTTGTTGGAACATGTTTACTTGTTGGGATATCACAATATATCTTATTTAATTAATGCATCTATATACTTGGTAAAGGGTGGAAGGCTCGGCCTTATGCCTGGTGTTTTGTTCCACTCTTGCCGCCCTAGTTTCCGTCATAGCGGTATTATGTTCCCGGATTTTGCGTCCCTAACGCGGTCGGGTGATTTATGGGACCCCCTTGACAGTTCGCTTTGAATAAGACTTTTCCAGCAAGGCCCAACATTGGTTCTACATTTGCCTGACCTAGCCTTTTTTCC
Source organism: Aegilops longissima (assembly GCA_021605205.1). Taxonomy (NCBI): domain Eukaryota; kingdom Viridiplantae; phylum Streptophyta; class Magnoliopsida; order Poales; family Poaceae; genus Aegilops; species Aegilops longissima. The sequence continues at coordinate 414,127,932 of CM038676.1, read as the reverse complement.
CTTGGGAGTCGCGCATCCTGAGGGTCATCTTTATTTACCCCCCGGGCCAATGCTTGTCTAAGTGTTGGTCCAAACTAGAGCCACTTGCGGTGCCGCCCCGAGGCAACTTGGGGTATCGTCGGTTGCCGTACGTAGTGTTCATCCGGTCATGGCCTGAGACGAGATACGCGCGGCTACTATCAGGGTGTCGGCACGCCGGGAGGTCTTGCTGGATTTGTTTTATTGCTGTCGAAATGTCTTGTAGCCGGGATTCCGAGACTGGTCGGGCTTCCCGGGGAGAAGGTCTATTCCTTCGTTGATCGCGAGAGCTTATCATGGGCTAAGTTGGGACACCCCTGCAGGATTTTGAACTTTCGAAAGCCGTGCCCGCGGTTATGTGGCAGATGGGAATTTGTTAATATCCGGTTGTAGTAAACTTGAAGCAAACTCTTATAAAATACACCAACCGTGTGCGTAATCGTGAGTGTCTCTTTTCGGGTTGATCGAGAGGAGAACACGGTTTCGGGTTATGTCTGACGTAAGTAGGAGTTCAGGATCACTTCTTGATCATTACTAGTTGACGACCGTTCCTTTGTTTCTCTTCTCGCTCTCTATTGCGTATGTTAGCCACCATATATGCTTAGTCGCTGCTGCATCCTCACCACTTTATCCCTTCCTTTCCCATTAAGCTTTGCTAGTCTTGATACCCATGGTAATGGGATTGCTGAGTCCTCGTGGCTCACAGATTACTACACCAACAGTTACAGGTACAGGTTTCGCGATGATCTTGACGCGAGAGCGTTGTTTGCTTGTGTTGGAGTTCTTCTTCTGCTTCTTCTTCGATCGGGGGATAGGTTCCAGGTCGGAAGCCTGGGCTAGCAGGGTGGATATCGTTTGAGCTTCTGTTAAAGTTTCATCCGTAGTCGGATGTTGTTCTTGTGTATGATGTTGATGTATTCTTGTGGCATTTGTGCCTTATGTATGTATCCCTATGTATTATGTAATGTTGATGTAATGATATCCACCTTGCAAAAGCGTTTCAATATGCGGGTCTATCCTTGGTGGGACCTTCGAGTTCCTTTTGGATAGGGTCGCATATCGGGCGTGACAATGGTGGTACCAAGTTGTGCCCGACAATTAGAGATATTATTGTTGGGAAAAGTAATGCAATTTCAAAAAAATTCCTACGCTCACGCAAGATCTATCTAGGAGATGCATAACAACGAGAGGGGGAGAGTGTGTCTATGTACCCTCGTAGACCGAAAGCTGAAGCATTTGACAACGCTGTTGATGTAGTCGAACTTCTTCTAGCTCCGACCGATCAAGCACCGAACGTACGACACCTCCGAGTTCTGCACACGTTCAGCGCGATGACGTCCCTCGCCTTCTTGATCCAGCAAGGTGTTGAGCAAGTATATGAGTTCCGTCAGCACGACGACGTGGTGACGGTGATCGTGAAGTGATTCTTGCAGGGCTTCGCCTAAGCACCACAAAACTATGACCGGGGTGTAAACTGTGGAGGAGGGCACCACACACGGCTAACGATTGTTGTTGTGTGTTCTAGGCGCCCCCTCCTCATATATACAGGTGGGAGGGAGAGGGGAGAGGCCAAGTGGCGCCCCAAGTGGGGCCGAGTCCCACTTGGGGTCTGATGTTTGCTTGAACTACATCGGTATTTCCCCAAATAGGAAGGGGTGATGTAGCATAGCAACGGTAGGTATTTCCCTCAGTGATGAGACCAAGGTTATCGAACCAGCAGGAGAACCGCGCAACACTACGTGAATGGCACATGCACACAAATAACAAATACTCGCAACCTGACGTATTAAAGGGGTTGTCAATCCCTTTCGGGCAACGACGTCAGAAATTGGCAAGTAGACGGGATAAAAATATGATAGACTGGATAAATAGATCTCGCGGGAATGCGAGATAAAATAAATAAGAATAAATTGCAGCAAAGTATTTTTTTATTTTTGGTTTAATAGATATGAAAATAAAAGAAAATAAAAATAGATCGCGAAGGCAAATATAATAAAGAAGAGACCCGGGGGCCGTAGATTTCACTAGAGGCTTCTCTTGAGAAAAATAGCAAACGGTGGGTAAACGAATTACTGTTGGGCAATTGATAAAACTTCAAATAATCATGATGATATCCAGGCAATGATCATTATATAGGCATCACATCCAAGATTAGTGTACCGACTCCTGCCTGCATCTACTACTATTACTCCACACATCGACCGCTATCCAGCATGCATCTAGTGTATTAAGTTCATGGAGAAGCGGAGTAATGCAATAAGAACGATGACATGATGTAGACAAGATCTATTTATGTATAAATAGATCCCATCTTGTTATCCTTAATAGCAATGGTACATACGTATCGGTTCCCCTTCTGTCACCGTGATCAAGCACCGTAAGATCGAACCCATCACAAAGCACCTCTTCCCATTGCAAGATAAATAGATCAAGTTGGCCAAACAAAACCCAAATATCGGAGAGAAATACGAGGCTATAAGAAATCATGCATATAAGAGATCAAAGAAGACTCAAATAACTTTCATAGATAAAAAGATAGATCTGATCATAAACTCAAAGTTCTTTGGCCCACTGGATGTCTTCTGGTCCAAAAAAAATCCACAAAATGTTTCGCTGCGTTTGGACTCCGTTTGGTATTGATTTCCTGTGATGTAAAAAATATGCAGGAAACAACAACTGGCACTGGGCAGTATGTCAATAGGTTAGTGCCAAAAAATGATATAAAATGATTATAAAACGATTGTAAAACATCCAAGAATGATAATATAACAGCATGGAACAATAAAAAACTATAGATACGTTAGAGACGTATCAGCATCCCCAAGCTTAATTCCTGCTCGTCCTCGAGGATAAAAACAGAATTTTTTATGTGGAATGATGGCTAACATGCTCATCACATATTCTTTTCTTTGTAGCATGGACATTTGGACTTTTATATGGTTCAAAGCAATAGTTTTGACATGAGAATTTCAATACTCAAGCATATCAACAAGCAACCATGTCTTTCAAAATATCAACGCTAAAATAAGTTATCCCTAGCCCATTATGCTCAATCATTGATCCATTCATGAAACACACTCGCATATTAGCTACACCAAATGCTCAAGTACGATCATAATGCCCCTTAGTTGGTGCTTTATAAGAGAAGATGGAGACTCAAATAAAAAAATAAAAATTGCATAAAGTAAAAGAAAGGCCCTTCGCGGAGGGAAGTAGGGATTTGTAGAGGTACCAGAGCTCAAAGTGAAAAAGATAGAGATAAAAACATTTTGGGAGGCATGTTTTTCCTGTCAACGAAAATGATCGAGTAGTTCCCAATATTTTCCATGCTTGATATATCATAGGCGGTTCCCAAACAGAAATTAAAGTTTATTCCTTTTTCAACCATACTTTTACTTTCCATGGCTAGCCGTATCCACGGGTGCCTTCCATACCAACACTTTCCAAGAAATTTATTATTTGACAACATAAAGTAAATTCATTTTTTATTTCGGGACTGGGCATCCCTAATACCTTTGCCATACTCTCATGCAATGGCAAGTGAATAAACACTCATCTTGAGAATAACATATCTAGCATGGAAATATATTAGCCACCCCTACCGTTTCATGAGCGGTACGAGCACACAAAAGAGAAATTTATTTTGAAAATTAGAGATGGCACATCCAAATTTGCTTAGAACAACAAAAGAATACCGCATATAGGTAGGTATAGTGGACTCATGTGGAAAAACTGGTTTAAAGGATTTTGGATGCACAAGTAGTGATCATACTTAGTGCAAAATGAAGGCTAGCAAAAGATTGAGAAGCGACCAACCAAGAAATGAAAAATCTCATAAGCGAGCATTAAGCATAACTAACACCGAATAATGCACCACAAGTAGGATGTAATTCCATTGCATAACTATTGACTTTCGTGCTTGCATAGGGAATCACAAACCTTAACACCAACATTCTTACTAAAGCATAATTACTCATCAACATGACTCACATATCACATCATCATATCTCAAAACTATTACAAGGAATCAAGCTTATTTTGTCCAATGATCTTCACGAGAGTTTTTATTATATCCTCCTTGGATATCTATCAATTTGGAACTAATTTTCATGTGTTGCTTTTTATAAGCTCAAACAAATATAAGTGAAGATCATGGGCATAATATTTCTTTCTCTCAAATTAATTTAAGTGAAGCAAGAGAGAATTTCTTCAAAAATACTAAAGCACACCGTGCTAAAAAGATATAAGTGAAGCACTAGAGCAATTCCATAGCTCATTAAGATTTAAGTGAAGCATAGAGAGCAACTCTAACAAGTCATGGCATAATTTTGTCTCTCTCAAATAGGTGTGTCCAGCAAGGATTCATGACTTAAAAAAATCAAAACAAGCAAAGATCATATCATACAAGACACTCCAAGAAAAACTCATAGTATGTGATGAATAAAAATATAGTTCCGAGTAAAATACCGATGGTCGTTAGAAGAAAAATGGGATGCCACTCGGGCATCCCCAAGCTTAGTTGCTTGCTTCTCTTTGGATAATAACTTGGGATGCCATGGGCATCCCCAAGCGTAGGCTCTTCTTACTCCTTATTCGTTCATCCATCGTAATATCACCCAAAACTTGAAAACTTCAATCACACAAAACTCAACAAAACCTTCGTGAGATCCGTTAGTATAAGAAAGCAAATCACTACTATAAGTACTATTGAAAACTCATTCATATTTTATTCTTGCATTATATCTACTGTATTCTAACTTTTCTATGGAAAAACTCTTCAAAGAAAACCATAGAATCATCAAAACAATCACACAACACAAAGAAAACAGAATCTGTCAAAAACAGAACAGTCTGTAGCAATCAGGATATTTCGAATACTTTTGTAACTGAAAAAATTCTGAAAAATTAGGACAACGTGAGAAATTTGTATATCAATCTCCTGTAAAAAATTCAGAATTTTTTGTCGCTTATGTGATTTTTAAAAATTGTTTTTCTAGATGCAAAAGTTTCTATTTTTCAGCAAGATCAAATCAACTATCACTCAACAAGATCCTAAAGGCTTTGCTTGGCACAAACACTAATTAAAACAGAAAAAACACAATCATAACAGTAGCATAATTGTGCAAACACTCAAGAACAAAAGCCCAAAAGACAAAAAGAAATTTTATTCATTGGGTTGCCTCCCAACAAGCGCTATCGTTTTACGCCCCTAGCTAGGCATAAAGCAAGGATCTAAGTATCGTCATCTTTATTTCTAGATCCATAAGATGCCCTCATGATTGATTCATATGGTGGCCTAATTCTTGTTCTAGGGAAGTGTTCCATACCCTTCCTTAGTGACATTGAAATTTAATATTGCCCTTTTCATATCAATCACGACACCAATAGTACGTAAAAACGGTCAACCAAGATTAATTGGACAAGACAGATTGCAATCAATATTAAGAGCAATAAAATCTATGGGCACATAATTTCTATTTGCAAGAATAAGAACATCATTAATTCTTCACAAAGGCTTTTTAATAGTAGAATCCGCCAAGTGCAAATTTAAAGAACATTCTTCGATATCGGTAAGACCAAGCACATCACAAAGAGATTTCGGAATTGTAGGAACACTAGGACCCAAGTCACATAAAGTAAAACACTCATAATTTTTAATCTTGACTTTGATAGTAGGTTCCCACTCATCATGTAATTTTCTAGGAATTGAAACTTCTAATTCCAATTTTTCTTCCAAAGCTTTCATCATAGCATCAACAATATGTTTAGTAAAAGCTTTATTTTGTTCATAAGCATGGGTTGAATTTATCATGGATTACAACAAAGAAATAGAATCAATCAAAGAGCAACTATAATAATTAAAGTCTTTGTAATCCAAAAGAGTGGGCACATCACTACTTAAAGTTTTGACCTCTTCAAACCCACTTTTATCAAATTTCTCAACAAGATTTTCACCCTCCAAATTATTGGGACGCCTTCTAGCTAAAGGTTACTCTTCTTCAGTCCCTTTTTCATCAATCTTAATTTTACTAAACAAGGAATCAATAGAAGAAACACCAATCATTTTAAGATCTCCATCACTTTTATCTTCTAACGAGATTGCTTTAGCAGCCATTTGGTTTACTAGGGTAGCTTGTGCATCGGATATTTTACCTAGCAAACTTTCGGCAAAAGTATACTTAGATTGGAGATTGCAAACTTCTCTCTAATATCATCAAGTTGTTTTGTTATAGCATCTAGCACAATGGAGTGCTCCTTAAGTTCTTCGGTAAAATACTTATTATGCTCAAATTGCGTAGTCATATATTCCTTAGTAATTTTCTCAATTTCAAGCAAAATATTGGGGTAAGGAACATCATAATATTTTCTTTGAGACATCATGACAACGCAAACAAGAACGCAAGCGAAAACATATCTGACAACAAAACGGCGAACGAAAAAGAGGGCGAATAAAACGGCAAATTTTTGTGAAGTGGGGGAGAGGAAAACGAGAGGCAAATGACAAATAATGTAAATCGCAAGGGGATGATATTTGTGATTAGGAACCTGGTAGATGTTGATGATGTGTCCCCGGCAACAGCGCCAGAAATTCCTTTTGATGTTTGCTTAAACTACGTCGGTATTTCCCCAAAGAGGAAGGGATGATGCATCACAGCAACGGTAGGTATTTTTCCTTAGTGATGAGACCAAGGTTATCGAACCAGTAGGAGAACACAACACTACGTGAACGGCATCTGCACCCAAATAACAAATACTCGCAACCCGACGTATTAAAGGGGTTGTCAATCCCTTTCGAGCAACAGTGCCAGAAATTGGCAAGTAGACGGGATAAAAATATGATAGATTGGATAAGTAGATCTCACAGGAACGCGAGATAAAATACATAAGAATAAATTGCAGCAAGGTATTTTTGTATTTTTGGTTTAATAGATATGAAAGTAAAAGCAAATAAAAATAGACCGTGAAGGCAAATATAATAAAGAAGAGACCCGGGGGGCGTAGATTTCACTAGTGGCTTCTCTCGAGAAAAATAACAAACAGTGGGTGAACGAATTATTGTTTGGCAATTGATAAAACTTCAAATAATCATGACGATATCCAGGCAATGATCATTATATAGGCATCACGTCCAAGATTAGTAGACCGACTCCTGCCTACATCTACTACTATTACTCCACACATCGACCGCTATCCAACATGCATCTAGTGTATTAAGTTCATGGAGAAGCGGAGTAATGCAATAAGAATGATGACATGATGTAGACAAGATCTATTTATGTAGAAATAGACCCCGTCTTGTTATCCTTAATAGCAACGATACATACGTGTTGGTTCCCTTCTGTCATTGGGATCAAGCACCATAAGATCGAACCCGTCACAAAGCACCTCTTCCCATTGCAAGATAAATAGATCAAGTTGGCCAAACAAAACCCAAATATCAGAGAATAAATACGAGGCTATAAGCAATCATGCATATAAGAGATCAAAGAAGACTCAAATAACTTTCATGGATAAAAAGATAGATCTGATCATAAGCTTAAAGTTCATCGGATCGCTACAAACACACCGCAAAAAGAGTTACATCATATGGATCTCCAAGAGACCATTGTATTGAGAATCAAAAGAGAGAGAGGAAGCCATCTAGCTACTAACTACGGACCCGTAGGTCTACAATGAACTACCCACGCATCATCGGAGAGGCACCAATGGACATGATGAACCCCTCCGTGATGGTGTCTAGATTGGATCTGGTGGTTCTAGAACTTGCGGCGGCTGTAATTGATTTTTGTCGACTCCCCTTGGGTTTCTAGAATATTGGGGTATTTATAGAGCAAAGAGGCGGTGCGGGAGGCCACCGAGGTGGGCACAACCCACCAGGGCGCGCCTAGGCCTCCAGGCGCGCCCTGGTGTCTTGTGCTCACCTCGGGCTCCCTCTTCGGTACTTCTTTGGCCCACTGGATGTCTTCTGGTCCAAAAAAATCCACAAAAAGTTTCACTGCGTTTGGACTACGTTTGGTATTGATTCATGTGATGTAAAAAACATGCAGAAAACAACAACTAGCACTGGGCACTATGTCAATAGGTTAGTACCAAAAAATGATATAAAATAATTATAAAATGATTGTAAAACATTGAATAATGATAATATAACAGCATGGAATAATAAAAAATTATAGATACGTTGGAGACGTATTAGGCTCCTGCCCTGGTTCGGCCCCCTTCCTTGTATAGGCGCCAGGGGAAGGAAGGGGGAGGCGGCGCCCCCCTTTCCTTTCTCCCTTGAGGAGGGGAAGGAAGGAGGGACTTGCCCTCCCCCTTTCCTTTCCCAAGGGCTGGCCGGCCTGGTGGATGGGCGCCCCAGCCCCTTGTGGGCTGGTCTGTCCCTCCCTTGGCCCATTAAGCCCATATCTTTGCCGGGGTTGCCCGAAACCCCTTCCGGTGACCCTACATGTACCCGGTACCCTCCGAAACACTTCTAGTGTTCGAATACCATCGTCCTATATATCAGTCTTTACCTCTCGACCATTTAGAGATGCTACCTCTTGAGCATGTGTTGGTTTTCCCTTGAAGAGGAAAGGGTGATGCAGCAAAGTAGCGTAAGTATTTCCCTCAGTTTTTGAGAACCAAGGTATCAATCCGGTAGGAGGCCACACGCAAGTCCCTCGTACCTACACAAATAAATAAGAACCATCCAACCAACACGATAAGGGGGTTGTCAATCCCTTCATGGCCACTTGCAAAAGTGAGATCTGATAGAGATGATAAGATAATATTTTTGGTATTTTTATGATAAAGATTGAAAGTGAAGATTGCAAAGTAAAAATAGATTGGAAACTTATATGATGGAAAATAGACCCGGTGGCCATAGGTTTCACTAGTGGCTTCTCTCAAGATAGCATAAGTATTACGGTGGGTGAACAAATTACTGTCGAGCAATTGATAGAAAAGTGCATAATTATGAGAATATCTAGGCATGATCATGTATATAGGCATCACGTCCATGAAAAGTAGATCGACTCCTGCCTGCATCTACTACTAGTACTCCACACATCGACCGCTATCCAGCATGCATCTAAAGTATTAAGTTCATAAGAGCAGAGTAACGCATTAGGTAAGATGACATGATGTAGAGGGATAAACTCAAGCAATATGATATAAACCCCATCTTTTTATCCTCGGTGGCAACAATACAATACGTGTCATTTCCCTTTCTGTCACTGGGATCGAGCAACGCAAGATTGAACCCAAAGCTAAGCACTTCTCCCATGGCAAGAAAGATCAATCTAGTAGGCCAAACCAATCTGATAATTCAAAGAGACTTGCAAAGATAACCAATCATACATAAAAGAATTCACAGAAGATTCAAATATTGTTCATAGATAATCTTGATCATAAACCCACAATTCATCAGATCTCTACAAACACACCACAAAAGGATTTACATCGAATAGATCTCCAAGAAAATCGATGAGAACTTTGTATTGAGATCCAAAGAGAGAGAAGAAGCCATCTAGCTAATAACTATGGACCCGAAGGTCTGTGGTAAACTACTCACACATCATCGGAGAGGCTATGGTGTTGATGTAGAAGCCCTCCGTGATCGATGCCCCCTCCGGCGGAGCGCCAGAAAAGGCCCCAAGATGGGATCTCACGGGTACAGAAGGTTGCGGCGGTGGAAATAGGTTTTCATGGTGCTCCTGGATGGTTTCGGGGTACGTAGGTATATATAGGAGGAAGAAGTAGGTCGGTGGAGCCATGAGGGGCCCACAAGGGTGGGGGGCGCACCCAGGGGGCAGGCGCGCCTCCCTGCCTTGTGGCCTCCTTGTTGATTTCTTGACATCCACTCCAAGTCCTCTGGATCACGTTTGTTCCAAAAATCACGCTTCCGAAGGTTTCATTCCGTTTGGAGTCAGTTTGATATTCCTTTTCTGCGGAACACTGAAATATGCAAAAAAAATAGCAATTTGCACTGGGCCTTGGGTTAGTAGGTTAGTCCCAAAAATAATATAGAAGTGCTTAGTAAAGCCCAATAAACATCCAAAACAGATAATATAATAGCATGGAACAATAAAAAATTATAGATACGTTGGAGACATATCAAGCATCCCCAAGCTTAATTCCTGCTCGTCCTCGAGTAGGTAAATGATAAAAACAGAATTTTTGATGTGGAATGCTACCTAGCACATTCCTCAATGTAATTTTCTTTCTTGTGGCATGAATGTTCAGATCGGAAAGATTCAAGTTAAAAGTTTAATATTGACATAAAAATAATAATACTTCAAGCATACTATCAAAGCAATCATGTCTTCTCAAAATAACATGGCCAAAGAAAGTTATCCCTACAAAATCATATATTCTGGCTATGCTCTATCTTCATCACACAAAGTATTTAATCATGCACAACCCTGATGACAAGCCAAGCAATTGATTCATACTTTTGATGTTCTTAAACTTTTTCAATCTTCACTCAATACATGAGCGTGAGCCATGGACATAACACTATAGGTGGAATAGAATGGTGGTTGTGGAGAAGACAAAAAGGAGAAGATAGTCTCACATCAACTAGGCGTATCAACAGGCTATGGAGATGCCCATTAATAGATATCAATGTGAGTGAGTAGGGATTGCCATGCAACGGATGCACTAGAGCTATAAGTATATGAAAGCTCAACGAAAGAAACTAAGTGTGTGTGCATCCAACTCGCTTTCTCACGAAGACCTAGGGCATTTTGAGGAAGCCCATCATTGGAATATACAAGCCAAGTTCTGTAATGTAAAATTTCCACTAGTATATGAAAGTGACAACATAGGAGACTCTCTATCATGAAGATCATGGTGCTACTTTGAAGCAAAAGTGTGGAAAAAGGATAGTAACATTTTTCCCTTCTCTCTTTTTCTCTCATTTTTTTATTTGGGCCTTTTCTCTTTTTTTATGGCCTCTTTTTACCCTTTTTTTTCTCTTTTTGTCCGGAGTCTCATCCCGACTTGTGGGGGAATCATAGTCTCCATCATCCTTTCCTCACTTGGGACAATTCTCTAATAATGATGATCATCACACTTTTATTTACTTACAACTCAATACTTAGAACATAATATGACTCTATGTGAATGCCTCCAGCGGTGTACCGGGATATGCAATGATTCAAGAGTGACATGTATGAAATAATATGCATGGTGGCTTTGCCACAAATACGATGTCAACTACATGATCATTCAAGGCAACATGACAATGAAGAAGCGTGTTATAATAAATGGAACGGTGGAAAGTTGCATGGCAATATATCTCGGAATGGCTATGGAAATGCCATAATAGGTAGGTATGGTGGCTGTTTTGAGGAAGATATAAGGAGGTTTATGTGTGATAGAGCGTATCGTATCACGGGGTTTGGATGCACCGGCGAAGTTTGCACCAACTCTCAAGGTGAGAAAGGGCAATGCACGGTACCAAAGAGGCTAGCAATGATGGAAGGTTGAGAGTGCGTATAATCCATGGACTCAACATTAGTCATAGAGAACTCGCATACTTATTGCAAAAATCTACAAGTCATCAAAAACCAAGCACTACGCGCATGCTCCTAGGGGGATAGATTGGTAGGAAAAGACCATCGCTCGTCCCCGACCGCCACTCATAAGGATGACAATCAAATAACACCTCATGTTTCAAATTTGTTACACAACGTTTACCATACGTGCATGCTACGGGACTTGCAAACTTCAACACGAGTATTTCTCAATTTCACAACTACTCAACTAGCACAACTTTAATATCACTATCTCCATATCTCAAAACAATCATCAAGTATCAAACTTCTCTTAGTATTCAATGCACTTATATGGAAGTTTTTATTATATCCAACTTGGATGCCTATCATATTAGGACTAATTTTATAAACAAAGCAAATTACCATGCTGTTCTAAAGGACTCTCAAAATAATATAAGTGAAGCATGAGAGATCAATAATTTCTATAAAATAAAACCACCACCGTGCTCTAAAAGATATAAGTGAAGCACTAGAGAAAAATTGTTTAGCTCAAAAGATATAAGTGAAGCACATAGAGTATTCTAATAAATTCCGATTAATGTGTATCTCTCTAAAAAGGTGTGTACAGCAAGGATGATTGTGGTGAACTAAAAATCAAAGACTCAAATCATACAAGACACTCCAAGGAAAACACATATCATGTGGTGAATAAAAATATAGCTCCAAGTAAAGTTACGATGGACAAAGACAAAAGAGGGGATGCCTTCCGGGGCATCCCCAAGCTTGGGCTTTTGGTTGTCCTTGTATTTTACCTTGGGGTGCCTTGGGCATCCCCAAGCTTAGGCTCTTGCCGCTCCTTGTTCCATAATCCATCAAATCTTTACCCAAAACTTGAAAACTTCACAACACAAAACTTAACAGAAAATCTCGTGAGCTCCGTTAGCGAAAGAAAACAAAACACCACTTTAAGGTACTGTAATGAACTCATTCTTTATTTATATTGGTGTTAAACCTAATGTATTCCAACTTCTCTATGGTTCATAAACTCCATTACTAGCCATAGATTCATCAAAATAAGCAAACAACACACGAACAACAGAATCTGTCAAAAACAGAACAGTCTGTAGTAATCTATATCTAACGCTTACTAATGGAACTCCAAAAATTCTAAAATAAATTGCTGGACGTGAGGAATTTATCTATTAATCATCTGCAAAAAGAATCAATTAAATAGTACTCTCCAGTAAAAAGTTGTAGCTAATCTCGTGAGCGCTAAAGTTTCTATTTTTTACAGCAAGATCAAAAAGACTTCACCCAAGTCTTCCCAAAGGTTCTACTTGGCACAAACACTAAATAAAACATAAAAATACATATAAACAGAAGCTAGATGGATTATTTATTACTAAGCAGAACCAAAAAGTAAGAAACAAAAATAAAATTGGGTTGCCTCCCAACAAGCGCTATCGTTTAACACCCCTAGCTAGGCATAAAGGCAAGGATAGATCTAGGTGTTGCCATCTTTGGCATGCAATCCATAAGTGGCTCTCATAATAGATTCATAAGGTAATTTAATTTTCTTTCTAGGAAAGTGTTCCAAGCCTTTCCTTAACGTAATTTGGAATCTAATATTCCCTTCTTTCATATCAATAATTGCACCAATCGTTCTAGGGAAAGGTCTACCAAGAATAATAGGACATGATTGCAATTTATATCAAGGACAATGAAATCTACGGGCACATAGTTCCTATTTGCAACAATAAGAACATCATTAGTTCTTCCATAGGTTTCTTAATGGTGGAATCCGCAAGGTGTAAGTTTAAAGAACAATCATCAAATTCACGGAAACCTAGCAAATCACACAAAGTTTTTGGAATCGTGGAAACACTAGCACCCAAATCACACAAAGCATAGCATTCATGATCTTTAATTTTAATTTTAATAGTAGGTTCCCACTCATCATAAAGTTTTCTAGGGATAGAAACTTCCAATTCAAGCTTTTCTTCAGAAGATTGCATTAAAGCATCAACGATATGTTTAATAAGAGCTTTATTTTGACTATAAGCATGCGGAGAATTTAGCACGGATTGCAACAAAGAAATACAATCTATTAAAGAACAATTATCATAATTAAATTCCTTGAAATCCAAAATAGTGGGTTCATTGCTATCTAAAGTTTTGACCTCTTCCATCCCACTTTTACCAAATTTTGCATCAAGATCTAAAAACTCCGATTCATAGGGATGCCTTTTAACTAAAGTTGACTCATCTCCAGTCCCACCATTATCAAGATTCATATTGCAAAAAAAAGATTTAATATGGGATACATCAATCACTTTTAGATCTTCATCTTTATTACCTTCTAAATCTTCAGGTTTAGCGGCCATCTTATTGACTAAGGTGGCCTGCTTATCCGAAATCTGGGCTATTAATTTTTCAAGATGAGCAAACTAAGATCTCATGCCATAAAATTCCTTAGACATATCATCAAGCTCTTTATTCATGTACTCCATAAAGCTCTTTTGTTCTTTAAGCTCGTTTCTAAAGAAATTATTATGCTCAAATTGCAAAGTCATAAAGCTTCGGACGTTGTTTTCAATTTCGTCCAACCTTTTAAGGTAAGGATCAACGTTTTTAGGCAGGGCCATAAGGGCAAACAGGCGACAAGAAGCAAGCGAAAAAGAGGTGAACGGGAAAAGAGGGCGAATAAAACGGCAAAGGTGAAGTGGGGGAGAGGAAAATGAGAGGCAAATGGCAAATAATGTAATGCGAGGGATAAGAGTTTGTGATGGGTACTTGGTATGTCTTGAATTGTGCATAGACTCCCCGGCAACGGCGCCAGAAATCCTTCTTGCTACCTATTGAGCATGCGTCGGTTTTCCCTTGAAGAGGAAAGGGTGATGTAGCAAAGTAGCGTAAGTATTTCCCTCAGTTTTTGAGAACCAAGGTATCAATCCAGTAGGAGGCCACACGCAAGTCCCTCGCACCTACACAAACAAATAAGAACCTTGCAACCAATGCGATAAAGGGGTTGTCAATCCCTTCACAGCCACTTGCAAAAGTGAGATCTGATAGAGATGATAAGATAATATTTTTGGTATTTTTATGATAAAGATTGAAAGTAAAGATTGCAAAGTAAAAATAGATTGGAAACTTAATGATGGAAAATAGACCCGGGGGCCATAGGTTTTACTAGTGGCTTCTCTCAAGATAGCATAAGTATTACGGTGGGTGAACAAATTACTGTCGAGCAATTGATAGAAAAGTGCATAATTATGAGAATAACTAGGCATGATCATGTATATAGGCATCACGTCCATGACAAGTAGATCGACTCCTGCCTGCATCTACTACTATTACTCCACACATCGACCGCTATCCAGCATGCATCTAGAGTATTAAGTTCATAAGAACAGAGTAACACATTAGGTAAGATGACATGATGTGGAGGGATAAACTCAAGCAATATGATATAAACCCCATCTTTTTATCCTCGATGGCAACAATACAATACGTGTCGTTTCCCTTTCTATCACTGGGATCGAGCAACGCAAGATTGAACCCAAAGCTAAGCACTTCTCCCATGGCAAGAAAGATCAATCTAGTAGGCCAAACCAAGCTGATAATTCGAAGAGACTTGCAAAGATAACCAATCATACATAAAAGAATTCAGAGAAGATTCAAATATTGTTCATAGATAATCTTGATCATAAACCCACAATTCATCGGATCTCGACAAACTCACCACAAAAAGATTTACATCGAATAGATCTCCAAGAAGATCGATGAGAACTTTGTATTGAGATCCAAAGAGAGAGAAGAAGCCATCTAGCTAATAACTATGGACCCGAAGGTGTGTGGTAAACTACTCACACATCATCGGAGAGGCTATGGTGTTGATGTAGAAGCCCTCCGTGTTCGATGCCCCCTTCAGCGGAGGGCCGGAAAAGGCCCCAAGATGGGATCTCACAGGTACAGAAGGTTGCGGCGGTGGAAATAGGTTTTCGTGGTGCTCCTGGATGGTTTTGGGGTACGTAGGTATATATAGGAGGAAGAAGTAGGTCGGTGGAGCCACGAGGGGCCCACGAGGGTGGGGGGCGCGCCCAGGGGGGTAGGCATGCCTCCCTGCCTCGTGCCCTCCTTGTTGATTTCTTGACGTCCACTCCAAGTCCTCCGGATCATGTTTGTTCCAAAAATCACGCTCCCGAAGGTTTCATTCCGTTTGGAGTCCGTTTGATATTCCTTTTCTGTGAAACACTGAAATAGGCAAAAAACAACAATTTGCACTGGGCCTTGGGTTAGTAGGTTAGTCCCAAAAATAATATAAAAGTGCTTAGTAAAGCCCATTAAACATCCAAAACATATAATATAATAGCATGGAACAATCAAAAATTATAGATACGTTGGAGACGTATCAAGAGACTCCTCATCATGTCCGTGATTTCATCCAGGACCCCGAACAACATTCGGTCACCAAATCACATAACTCATATAATACTTTATCATCATCGATCCTTAAGCGTGCGGACCCTACGAGTTCGAGAACTAAGTAGACATGACCGAGACACCTCTCTAGTTAATAACCAACAGTGGAACCTAGATGCTCATATTGGCTCCTACATATTCTATGAAGATCTTTATCGGTCGAACCGTAATGACAACATACGTTATTCCCTTTGTCATCGGTATGTTACTTGCCCGAGATTCGATCGTCTGTATCTTCATACCTAGTTCAATCTCATTACCGACAAGTCTCTTTACTCGTTCCGTAATACATTGATGTCTACTACACAACTTTATTCTTGTAGACATGTGTTGGGCCTCCAAGCGCAGAGTTTTGTAGTACAGTAGCAATTTTCCCTTAAGTGGATGACCTAAGGTTTATCAATCCGTGAGAGGTGTAGGATCAAGATGGTCTCTCTCAAACGACCCTGCAACCAAATACAAGAAATCTCTCGTGTCCCCAACACACCCAATACAATGGCAAATTGTATAGGTGCACTAGTTCGGCGAAGAGATGGTGATAAAAGTGTAATATGGATTGTAGAAACATATTTTTATAATCTGAATAAATAAAAACAGCAAGGTAGCGATTGATAAAACGGAGCAAAAACGGTATTGCAATGCTTTAAAATGAGGCCTAGGGTCCGTACTTTCACTAGTGCAATCTCTCAACAGTGCTAATATAACTGGATCATATAACCATCCCTGAAAGTGCGAGGAAGAATCACTCCAAAGTTCCTATCTAGCGGAGAACATAAGAATAAATTGTTTGTAGGGTACGAAACCACCTCAAAGCTATTCTTTCCGTTCGATCTATTCAAGAGTCCGCACTAAAATAACACAAAGTTATTCTTTCCATTTGATCTATCCTAGAGTTCATACTAAAATAACACCAAAGCAAATTCATATTCATAATACTCAATCCAACACAAAGAACTTCAAAGAGTGCCCCAAGATTTCTACCGAAGAAACAAAGACAAGAACATGCATCAACCCCTATGCATAGATTACCCCAATGTCACCTCTGGAATCTGCGACTTGAGTGCCAAAACATATATCAAGTAAATCAATATGATACCCCATTGTCACCACAAGTATTCAATTGCAAGACATATATCATGTGTTCTCAAATCCATAAAAGTATTCAATCCGATAACAACGAAATCTCAAAGGAAAAAACTCAATTCATCACACCAAGATAGAGAGGGGAAAACACCATATGATCTGAATATATTAACAAAGCCCGCGATACATCAATATCGTGACATCTCAAGAACACGAGATAGAGAGATTAAACACATAGCTACTGGTACAAACCCTCAGCCCCGAGGGTGGACTACTCCCTCCTCATCGTGGTGGCCGCCGGGATGATGAAGATGGCCACCGAAGATGATTCCCCCTTCGGCAGGGTGCCGGAAATGGTCTAGATTGGTTTTCGGTGGAGAGGCCTGCGACGACAGAACTTCTGATCTAGGTTAACTTGATGGTTTCTTTATTTATAGGATTTTCTGGTGTTGGTTTCACGCTAAGATGGGCCTCGAGGTGAGCACAACCCACCGGGGCACGGGCAAGGGCCCAGGCACCCCGGTGTCTTGTGCCCTACTCCTTCACCTTCTGGTCCTTCCACGAAGCTTCGGGGGTCTCTTTTGTTCCAAGAAAAAGTCAAAAAAATTCAGCTCATTTGGAGAACTTTCATTTCTGCACAAAAAACAACACCACGGTAGTTCTGCTGAAAACAGTGTCAGTCCGGGATAGTTCCATGCAAACATACCAAAACCAGATAAAATTGTTGTAAATATGGCATGAATACTTCATAAATTATAGATACGTTGGAGATGTATCAGCATCCCCAAGCTTAATTCCTACTCGTCCTCGAGTAGGTAAATGATAAAAGAAATAATTTATGAAGTGTGAATGCTAGCAAAGTGCATAAGTTTGGTCAATGATAATTTCAATCACTTTTCCTATCATCATAATAGCAACTCTTTCTAATAAAACTTATCATGATAAAGCATCAATTGAAAATGGAAATTTTTGTTGTGGAATGCTACCTATCATATTCATCATGAACTCTTTTCTTTTGTAGCATGGCCATTTGGACTTTTATATGGTTCAAAGCAATAGTTTAGTTTTGACACGAGGTCTTTAATACTCAAGCATACCAACAAGCAACCATGTCTTTCAAAATATCAACGCTAAAATAAGTTATCCCTGGCCCATCATGCTCAATCATTGATCCATACATGAAACACACTCGCATATTAGCTACACCCAATGCTCAAGTATGATCATAGTGCCTCCTAGTTGGTGCTTTATAAGAGAAGATGGAGACTCAAATTAAAAATAAAAATTGCATAAAGTAAAAGAAAGGCCCTTCGCAGAGGGAGGTAGGGATTTGTAGAGGTGCCAGAGTTCAAAGCAAAAATTAAGAGATAAAAACATTTTGAGAGGCATACTTTTCCCACCAACGAAAACGACTTAGAGCTCCCAACACTTTCCATGCTAGATATATCATAGGCGGTTCCCAAACAGAAAATAAAGTTTATTCTTTTTCCACCATACTTTTACTTTCCATGGCTAACCTTATCCACGGGCGCCCTCCATACCAACACTTTCCAAGGAATTTATTATTTGACAACATAAAGTAAATTCAATTTTCATTTCGGGACTGGGCATCCTAATACCTTTGCCTTACTCTCGTGCCATGACAAGTGAATAAACACTCATCGTGAGAATAACACATCTAGCATGGAAAATATTGGCCACTCCTCACCGCCTCGCAAGCGATACGAGCACACAAAAGAGAAATTTATTTTGAAGATTAGAGATGGCACATACAAATTTGCTTAGGACGGCAAAAGAATACCGCATATAGGTAGGTATAGTGGACTCATGTGGCAAAACTGGTTTAAAGGATTTTGGATGCACAAGTAGTGATCATACTTAGTGCAAAATGAAGGCTAGCAAAAGATTGAGAAGCGGCCAACCAAGAAACGAATAATCTCATAAGCGAGCATTGAGCATAATTAACACCGAATAATGCACCACAAGTAGGATGTAATTTCATTGCATGACTATTGACTTTCGTGCTTGCATAGGGAATCACAAACCTTAACACCAATATTCTTACTAAATCATCAACATGACTCACATATCACATCATCATATCTCAAAACTATTACAAGGAATCAAGGTTATTTTGTCCAATGATCTTCATGGAAGTTTTTATTATATCCTTCTTGGATATCTATCACTTTGGAACTAATTTTCATGTGTTGCTTTTGATAAGCTCAAACAAATATAAGTGAAGATCTTGAGCATAATATTTATTTCTCCCAAATTAATTTAAGTGAATAAAGATAGAATTTCTTCAAAAATACTAAAGCACACCATGCTCAAAATGATATAAGTGAAGCACTAGAGCAATTCCATAGAAAAGAGCTTCATTGACGGGATGTGCGTGCCGCTTACGTAGCCTCCCTGGCAACTATTTGTGGACTCTATTTTATTTAAAAACTTTCAGATCTAAGTACTTTATTAAAACAACAAGCAAAACAAAATAAAATGACATTCCAAGGATATCACACATCATGTGAAGAAGCAAAAACTTAGGCTGAACCGATACTAACCGATATTTGTTGAAGAAGAAAGGTGGGATGCGTACCGGGGCATCCCTAAACTTAGATGCTTGAGACTTCTTGAAATATTATCTTGGGGTGCCTTGGGCATACCCAAGCTTGAGCTTTTGTGTCTCCTTAATTCATCTCATATCACGGCTTTCCTAAATCTCAAAAGCTTCATCCACACAAAACTCAACAAGAACTCGTGAGATAAGTTAGTATAAACCAATGCAAACACCTGATCATTCTCTACTATAGAAAATTACTAAAATTATCATTCAACATTGCATACTAAATGCCTCTGCATATTTAATACTCCTATCCTCAAATAGAATCATTAAACAAGCAAACATATGCAAACAATGCAAACATAACAGCAATCTGCCAAAACAGTATAGTCTGTAAAGAATGCAAGAGTATCAATACTTCCCTAACTCTAAAAGTTATGAAAAATTCCCACACTGTAGAAAATTTATCAGAGCTTATTATGCAAAAAGTTTCAACATTTTATCACATACTTACTTTTCTAGGGATTTTTTGCAACAACGGTAAACTTTCTGTTTTGAAACAGCAACATGTAGACTTACAAAATAAGCATGGCAAAGGCTATACTTGACATTTTTATCGAAATAAAAGACGCAAAACATTATTCTAAATAACAGCAAGCAAATCCTAACAAAATAAATTGATTCTCCAAGCAAAACACATATCATGTGACGAATGAAAACATAGCTCCAAGTGAGGTTACCGATAATGTTGAAGACGAAAGAGGGGATGCCTTCCGGGGCATCCCCAAGCTTAGTTTCTTTGATCTTACTTGAATATCACCTTGGGGTGCATTGGGAATCCCCAAGCTTAGGGTATTGTCACTCGTTATTATCCTCATATCGACATCTCACCCAAAACTTGAAAACTTCAATCACACAAAACTTAACGAAACTTCGTGAGATAGGTTAGTATGATAAAGAGCAAACCATTTCACTTTGAAACTGTCAAAGACAAGATTCATAATTGTTTCCACACAATGCCTACTGTAGCATATCATTTCCATAATTTATACTAAACAATATAAGACATACAAACTAGAAAACAAGCAAGCTATGCATTGATAACAGAATCTGTCAAAAACAGAACAGTGTGTAATGATCTGGATAACTACCATACTTATGCTACTCCAAAAATTCTAAAAATTAGGACAATGTAGATAATTTGTATATCTATCACCTTTAAACAATTCAGATCAAAATCACATTCCAGTGAATTTTCAAAATTCCTGGACCGAGCGCAAAAGTTTCTGTTTTTGCACAGATTCAAGTCAACTATCATCCACGCTATCCCAAAGGCTTTACTTGGCACTTTATTGAAACAAAAGCAATAAAACATCATTAATACAGTAGCATAATCATGTGAACACACAAAAATAGTAGGTAAAAGTGTTTGGTTGTCTCCCAACAAGCGCTTTTCTTTAATGCCTTTTAGCTAGGCATGATGAGTTCAATGATGCTCGCATAAAAGTAAAGAATTGAAACATGAAAAAGAGCATCATGAAGAATATGACTAGCACATTTAAGCCTGACCCACTTCCTATGCATAGGGATTTTGTGAGCAAATAATTCATGGGAACAATAATCATCTAGCATAGGAAGGCATAACAAACATAACTTCAATATTTTCAACACATAGAGAGGAAACTTGATATTATTGAGATATGTAAAAGCATATGTTCCTTTCTCATAATAATTTTCAGTAGCATCATGAACGAATTCAACAATATAACTATCACATAAAGCATTCTTTTCATGATCCACAAGCATAGAAATTCTATTACTCTCCACATAAGCAAATTCATTCTCATGAATAGTAGTGGGAGCAAATTCAACAAAATAACTATCATGGGATTGGAAAATAAAATCATGATGGCAAGTTTCATGGTTATCATTATTCAATATTTCATACATGTCATCACCATAATCCTCATATATAGGAACTTTGTTGTCATAATCAATTGCAACCTCCTCCAAAATAGTGGATTCATCATTAAATAAAGTCATGACCTTTCCAAATCCAGTTTCCTCAATATAATCATCATAAATAGGAGGCATGCAATCATCATAATAAATTTTCTCATCAAAACTTGGGGGACTAAAAATATCATCTTCATCAAACATAGCCTCCCTAAGCTTATGGCTTTGCATATCATTAGAATCATGGATATTCAAAGAGTTCATACCAACAACATTGCAATCATGTTCATCATTCAAATATTTTCTGCCAAACATTTCATGGACTTCTTCTTCTAACAATTGAGCACAATTTTCCAATCCATCATTGTCGGTGTACAAAAGTAGGGGCACTCCTTTGTACCCCTTTACTTGTGCACATGCAATCGGAGCCGCGCGCCACGACCACACTAAGCAGGGCAGAGGAGGGGAGTCGGAGAGAAGCCAAAGCACAAGATGGCCAAGGCAAAGCCAAGGCCAAGAACACAAAGGACAGAAGGGCGAAGCAGGCTCCCCCGGCAAGACCCTTGCCGGGGCAGCCTCGACAAGAGCCTTGCCAGGGCAGCACGCCCAACGCCAACAGAGTGAGCCACCCTTGAGCCCACGGGTTCCAACCCAACCTACTACATTGGAACTAGGGCTCGGGAGGCACCTCCGTGGTGGCATGCAGATCTTTGTCAAGACCAAAGATATATGAGATCAGATGAGAACCAGAAGACGACGACCCTCAGCGGGATCCTTGCCGAGGAGATCCACAAGACCCCCGGCAAGCGCCTTGCCGGGGACGACTGCAGCGCCACGGCAAGACCCTTGCCGGGCCCCCGGCAAGGCCCTTGCCAAGGGCATCAGTGGGGCCAAGGCCAGGCCCATGATGACCAAGACTCCACCACTGTCCCCAAGCACCTGTTAGCTCAACCAGCTGGGCAGGCACCTGCGTGGCGACAGACGGCCTCTGTGCCAACTCAGCAAGCACCTGCATGGTGGCATGCACATCTTCGTGAAGACCCTACCACCACGCCACCTCAGCTGCCTGCCTGCCTACATGGTGCCGCATGCATAGCTGGCCTAGGCGCGTGTCGAAGCCAGGCAAGGCGGCAACGGACGGGACGGGCGTCGCTCCCGTCCTCGATAAAGCTAAGGGACACCTAAGCGACGCATTAAATGTGTCTTGTGCTGTAATACGTGCGATAAGCTCGCACACTGTAGACCTTTCCACCTCCTGTGTGCCACTGTGGCAACCCCTTTTTCCTATAAAAGGAGGCCCAAGGCGACCAGGAGAGGGATTCGGCGCTTTTGAACTACACGGCCACCGTAGCTAGTTCGAAAGCTCAAGAACACTCAATACATCCACCAAAGCAGGACTAGGGTTTTACGTATCCTCGCGGCCCGATCCTGGGTAAACGATCCTTGTGCTGGCTCCTGGACCTGCTGTCCTCACAACCCCGCGCCCGCCGACCGTAGAAGGGGTCCCAGTGATCCCATAGGTGTCGTTCTCACCGACATCTTTGGCGCGCCAGGTAGGGGGCGCAGTTGTGATAATCTGGTCTATCAGTCAGCCTAGCAGTTCCTCGTGGCCATGGTTTCTACAGAAGAAGATGGCCGAGAGGGTGTCACCGCCTGCAAGCGCGAAGGGCGCCAGTTCGGTGGCAAGAAAGCTAAGTCATGCCGAACTTTAGATATTTCTTTTTTATATAAGGTTATTCCCCTCGGAGATCTCGTTCTTTGTATGGAAAACCTGCACGCAAAGGGGCCCTCCCACAATTGGCTACGCCTTTGTTTTGTTTCGAGTCCGCTCAACAGCTCAAGCGGCCGCGTCGAGAGTGGTAGGGTAGCCTTCCGCACTTGGCAACGCTCTCGATTCTGACTCGAGTCAAGCTTGACAGTTCGAGCGGCCGTGTTAAGGGCGGTAAGGTGGTTCGCCCGGCGGAAAGCACACCAGGCAGGCCATTGGGGATCCGTCCTCAAGACACTGCCCTGGGTTTACGTAGGGAGGACATACAAAGAAAGGTTGAACAGGAGAATAACGTGCATTATATCAGAAGTACTGTGTAGTTATATTACATCAAATTGTTGATGTGGTTTTAACTAAAGATCGAAATTGTCTTGGCCATGAACCTGCAGCGGCGATAAGAAATGGGGTGCCTAATCTCGGCGCTGGCCCTCCACCCTCTGAATTCCGTCGATGAGGCGGATGATGGGCTCGATACGCTCCTTGAGCGGCGCGAGGTCAGTACCCTCCGGAAGGCTCTCCAGCGCGGCGTCGAAGTCAAGGGTGGGGTTCCAGTACGCCACCTTGGTGAGGACCTTGGTCATGGCACTCCGGCAGAGCCTTCGATTCTCGTCGGCCAGTGAAGCCGCCGTGTTGAAGTGGAACTGCTCCAGGGCCCCGAGAACACCCTCGAAGAACAGGATCAGCTTGGCATTGGTGGACCCGCTGCGCTCCGGGGCGTACCTCACATTTGGCATCCCCATGGTAGCTAGCTGCGCGGTGATCCTGCCGGCGACGTCCACGAGGCGGCCGACCCAGCGGTTCTGGCCGTCCACAACATCCTTGTGGTTGGCGGCCTCGTTCTTCCGCAGCTGCTTCTCGTTCTCCAGATCCTTGGCCAGGATCTCCTCTCGGGCCTTGCCCTCCGACAGCATCCCCTCGAGACCCTCCAGCTTCAGCCTGAGGTCTTTGATGGAGTTGTTGGCCTCGGAGAGCTCCCCGGCCCTGCTGACGGCCGCGCCCTGCGCCTCCGTCAGGGCACCGTTGGGCGTATACTTCTCCTCGGACATCTTCAGGGCCTGCTCCTTCAGCTCGTCCCGCTCCACCTCCAGCTCCTTCACGCTGCCGGCGTGAACCAGAGCCTGGGCATCGAGCGCCTCCCTGTGCCTCTGCTCCAGCTCTTGGATCTGTTGCACGACGAGCTTCTCCACCTCTTCATCCTTACCGCGGAGCATTGCGGCAAGCTTCTCCTCACGCGCGGCAAGGTCCTCCTCCTGGGAGTTCAGCGCGGTCTGGTGCTGGGCTCGAGTGGCCTCGGCTGCGGCGGCCAAGTTCTCCGTCGTCTCCTGGGCCTTCTCGATGTCGGCCTGCTTCATGGTGAGCTCCACGTCGCGCTTGGCCAGCTCGCCCTGGGCGGCCTTCAGATCTTCGCAAGCCTGGCGGAACCAAGTCTGCGTCTTGGCAACGCGCACCTTGAGGTCCGCCTCCACCTTGTCCACCGTTGCCATCCTGGACTTGGCCTTGTCCAGGCGGGCGCGGTCGAGCGCCTGGAGCTTCCGGAAGTTGGCTCCCATGGCCTGGAGGAGCCGCTCCTCCTGAGAACCGTCGCCGCCGGTGCTCGGCTCGTCAACAACCTCGAGCCCGACGGCAGCAAGCACCTCCTCGTCGAACACCTCTCCCTCGACGGGCGCCCTGGAGCTTGACGCCCCTGGAAGGTGGACGAAAAGGTCATCACCCACCCTCAGATACCTGCCAGAGCTAGAGGCAGCAGAGGAGGAAGGCTGGTCATCGACCACCTCCTCCTCGGAAGTAGCCTTGTCAGACTCCCCGGCAGGTCCCTTGCCGGCCTCCTCGGCAGCAGCCTTGCCGGGCCCCCCAACAGGCCCCTTGGCGGCGTCCTCAGCAGCGCCCTTGGTGTTTTCCTCGGCGGCAATCTTCTCGGCCTGTGCCGCGGCGTCCTTGGGCGACATCCTCGATGACGGTGTCGATGTCCTCTGGGTCCACCGAGGAGAAATCTAAATACTGAGAAGGGGATGAGGCGAGGCCAAGATCAAGATTCAGAAAGAAAAAGGAAAGGTAAACATGAATGGAAGGCGAATGGCTTACCCGTGCCGGGCTGGGAAGCAGAGGCCCCCTCCCCGCCATCATGTGGCACCAAGGCAAGGCCACCAGCGCCCGATTTCTCCTCCTCCTCCTCCGTGTGCATAGGCTTGGGGCTTGGCGCCCTTGCCGAGGATGCCCCTCGGGGCGGCGTAGTCGATGGGGGCGGCGCATTGGGGGTAGCCCTCTATGGCTCCTCCTGCTACTGTTCTCCTCCTGCAACCATGGCAAGGTCAGCACCAACTGATCGTACCCCCAACACACGTTGGCGGAGGGCAAGTGGTGGACTCA
Organism: Aegilops longissima; assembly: GCA_021605205.1. Lineage (NCBI taxonomy): Eukaryota > Viridiplantae > Streptophyta > Magnoliopsida > Poales > Poaceae > Aegilops > Aegilops longissima. Next base: position 414,102,212 of record CM038676.1, on the reverse strand, counting down.
TGCTGGGGGTTGGGCCGGGGGCTGCTGTTCGGACTGCTCAACACCACCAGTGGTGTGCCAGAGGCGCCTGCCGGGGGCTGGCCGCTCGTCGAGGTCCTGGCCCTCTTCACCCTCTGGTCCAGTGTCTCCACGTCCCTGCAAAATGAAAATAATTCAAGGTAGGCGGCACTATTTGAGGAAACAGAGATGACAAAAAGGGGAAGCAAAGCTTACTCCTCCTCCTCCTCCTCCTCCTCCTCCTCCTCTTCTGCTGCCTTCCTCTTCCTCCGCAGGCTGAGGGGCCCGAAGTCAGAGACGACCCCCGCGTCAACGTCTGCCGAAGGAGGGGAGGGAGGTGGGATCTGGGCGTGCCTGGACAAAGAAGAAGCGGATGCTTTCTTCTTTGCCACCGCAGCCTTCACCACTTTCTTTGCCGCCGCGGCCCTCGTCTGGCGCGCGGACGTCTCCTGGGCCTGCCGCAGCTGCGCGGCCCTGCCGGGCCGGACCGGTTCGCCGGAGGTGGCCCGCCGCAGAATTCGCCCTCTCCCCGTAGTCGGGGGGTCGACGGCCTCGACCTCCTCCTCCGACGACTCGTCAACCACATCTTCGACGAGAGGAGCCCCGGTGCCGGCGCTGCTGGCTTCCCCAGCAGCCTCCGCCCACTGGGCAAGCTCCTTCTCCTCTGCTTCCGCCGCGGCCTTGTCCTCCATGCCGCCGGTGCTGCCGGCCTCCGTGGCAAGCTCCGCCTCCGCCGCCCTGGCGGCGATGTAATCCAGCTCCACCTAGGAGGTGTTCTGGATGAGCCGTGGCTCGATGGTGACGTACCCCTCATGCAAGGTGTCGAAGAACTCCTGCACCTGAAGCTCCTCCGGCTCGACCCAGTTCGGGTCAAGGCCATGCGCGTTGGAGTCCGGCATCATGGCGATGATGTCGGTCCGGCGAGAATTGTTGCTCAGCGGGACCACTCCCGCTGGCAACTTAAACATGGGCCCCTTGGCGACCTTGCCGGCCTTCGCGGCAGCCCTCGCGGCCTTGCCTAACCGCTCGACCTCGCCATCGTGGTTCACGTCGAGCTGGAAGAGCCGTTGGCAGAGGTGAGCGTGCCTCATCACCGTGAGTTTGTGGTCGAGGCCGGGGCGGAGCCTCATGATGTCGGCGGCGTTCGTGAAAAGCCAGGCCGGCCACCCCTTGTTGTGTAATGGAGCGATTCGGCGGTGGATGAAATCCGCCCTGATCATCTCGAGGGTGAGCCCAGCCTTGGTAAGGCGAAGGATCCTGGTGGTGGCGACCGTGAGCTTCGCGTCATCGACATCAACATTGCTCCAGTCGCTCCGCCGAACCGGCGGCGCCTGGCGAACCCGGCAGAAATCTTGTGGATCATCCTCCTCAATCCAGCACCATCGACCCCGCCATTCTTCCCACCTCTCCTTCCGAGCACCCTCCGGGTACACCCCCTTGGTCCATGGGATCTAGGCGACGCAACCGGAAATGGTGCCCCCCGGTTGGATCCGAGGGAAGAAGTAGTGGCGGAAGATGTCGGCGTTCTGGGAACGGGGGTCCCCAGACTTGCCTGCCTGCGGCCTGCGCCGTGGCTCAAGTGGGGGCTCAGCACGGCCCATCTTCATCAAGCTCAAGCTCAAGACCCTCGCGAGGGGCCAAGCCTCGCGGGGCAGACGACAGGAAGCTTCCTCAGAGGGAGCCTCATCAGGCAGGCTCGCGAGGAGGCGGAGAGATCAATGCGAGGGTACCTCGCTAGGATCCCGTGACGCAAGCCATGACGAATCAAGACCAGGTGGGCGCCAGGCGGGCGCCGGCCTGCGCAGTGTCCTTGTTTCCCTTTCGGTGCAAAGGGGGCAAGCACAGGCCAAGGCATCAGGCAAAGGTTACTGAGGGAGTCCCAGATTAGGGGGTGTCCGGATAGCCGAACTATCACCGTTGGCGGACTCTGGACTATGAAGATACAAGATTGAAGACTTCGTCCCGTGTCCGGATGGGACTTTCCTTGGTGTGGAAGGCAAGCTTGGCGTCTGATATGTAGATCTCCTACCATTGTAATCGACTGTGTAACCCTAACCCTATCCGGTGTCTATATAAACCGGAGGGTTTTAGTCCATAGGACGAACAACAATCATACCATAGGCTAGCTTCTAGGGTCTACTCTTGTACTACCCATATCATCAATATTAATCAAGCAGGAGTAGGGTATTACCTCCATCGAGAGGGCCCGAACCTGGGTAAAAACATCGTGTCCCTTGTCTCCTATTACCATCCGCCTAGACGCACAGTTCGGGACCCCCTACCCGAGATCCGCCGGTTTTGACACGACAGTTTCCATTCCGGTGCAACGAGACCAAGACCAACAGAGCGGCAGGACGGAAGTCACCGTGGAGCCCAAGACGACGTCATCACCAGTGCTTTTGGCAGCCGAAGACCACCTTTGGTCAGTATAACTTGTACTAGATGTTCCCCTTCAAAATGGCCAATTGTTGGTGCCCTTCCCGCTCATTATTTGGGGAGAGGCCCAGGGCCTCTATAAATAGAGCTAGCCACCACAGAGTAGGGGCATCGAGGACTCTGATCGAGCAAGCCGGTAGAGAAAGAGAGAGAGACCAAGTAGAACTCACCGCACCAGCTCAAGAACACCCCTCGCGAGGCTGTTCTTCCCTTGTACTATCATCATCAGCCCCTGAGGCAATTGTCGGATTTCGGGTTCCGGCAGACCCTTGAGGTTCGAACACTGGGGTGCGCGCAGAGATCCAACCCTCCACCGTCTCGCACCTCGCCGAATCGCTGGGACCTAAACTACTAAACGGAACAGCACAAGAGACACGAGATTTATACTGGTTCGGGCCACCATTGTGGTGTAATACCCTACTCCAGTGTGCGGTGTGGTGGATTGCCTCTTGGGCTGATGAGGAACAATACAAGGAAGAACAACCTCGCGAGGGTCTGTTCTTGGCGGGTGTGATGAACTGCTAGGTGGTGTTCAGTCGCTCTAGCTACTGGTTTCTTGATGAGGATTCCGATCTCCCCTCCCCCTGTTCTGAGGGTGGCTACTCCTATTTATAGGCGAAGGCCCTAGGCCTCTTCCCAAACATTGAGCGGGAAGGGCGCCAACAAGTGGCCATTTTGAAGGGGAACAGCGGTACACTTATCCTGACTAAAGTTGGTCCTGGCCTGCCAAAGGCTCTAGTGATGACGCCTGCTTGGGCTCCACGATGATTCCCTTCCAGCCGTTGGCCTGGTCTTGGTCTTGTTGCACCGAAACGGATGCCTTTGCTTGATGCTCTCGCCTGCGCTTGCTCCCTTTGCACCAAAGAGGAAAGGAGGACACGCAGGGCTGGCGCCCCGCCCGGGCGCCCTTGGTCGTCATGTCTTGCGTCATGGGCACCTCGCGAGGTACCCTGCCTTGAACTCTCCGCCTCCTCATGAGCCACCGACGAGGCCGTGCTCGAGGAAGCTCCTTGCCGTCCGCCCATGAGGCTTGCCCCTCGCGAGGGTCTTGAGCTTGCGTTGATGAAGATGGGCCGTCTGGGCCTCCTTCGAGCCACGCCGCAGCCGCAGAGCGAGCAAGTCTGGGACCCCGTTCTCGAAACGCCGACAGAGCCCAGGCCCACAGCGCCCGAACTTGGCGAGCGAGTGGCGAAAGGGCAAGTCTGAAGCGTCAAGGGCCCCTAACAGCCTGCTGACCTTAGGCGCCAGCGTGGCGGTTGATTGGACGTGGGCGGCACTATTCCCCACGCCTCCTTATTTCGCGTGCCTTGCTAAGCGGACACGGTCTTTGTACACATCTGTTCCTTCTCGCTGCTTGAGCGCTCCTTGTCCTTCCTTCTCTCAAACTCCAGCTCTTGCATCCACTCTGATCTCGAACCTTCCCCATATCCTTCCTGCCGTCATGGCCCCAGCAAGGAAGGGAAAAGGGAAGAAACCCGTGCCGCCGCCTACGCATCGCCGTCGGGCGGCCCCGCCGTCGATTGGCGGTCATAGTCAACCGAGAGGGCTGGGCAAGGTTCGCTTCGGCCTGGCCACCATCTTCAATGAGTGCGGGAGGACGACGGCCTGGCCTGCGTCTCGCTTCTCCGTTGACAGGATTCCCACCGAGGTCCGGTACTTCGCCGACGCGCTTTGGGCAGGACTGGTTCCCCCCTTCTCAGATTTCTTCAATGCCGTGCTTTCCCATTATCAGATCCATATGATGCATCTGGGTCCTGAATCCATCACCCTTCTCGCGGTTTTTGCATTCGTTTGTGAGGCAATGACGGGCATCATTCCTTCGGTTGCCTTGCTGCGCCACTTCTTCTCTCTGCGCCTCGTCGACCCCATTCAGTGCTCGGGGTGCGTGAGCTTCATCGCTTCGCCGAGACAATGGCTTCAAATTGACTTCAGCCTTCCTCCGCCCTGGGTTTCGCGCGGCGGTGGCTGTCACGTGGGCGTTAGGGTGCCCAGCCCCTGCCGACGGAGCCATCTTCACCGCTGTCTCCAACTCAGTGGGGCCAAGTGACACTCGCGGGCCCCGGTTTGCCTTCGTCTGCACCGCTTGAGTTCTCGAGAAAGCTTGGCGTGTGGCGCCCAAGGTGGTGAAGGAGTTCTGCTATGCCGTGTCGCTCCTCTCAACGCCACTCCCACGGATGTGGGCCTTCAGTGAGCGATGATCGTATGAGGCTCCGAAAGAGGATCGGCGCTGAAGTCTTGAGGGCGGTGCTCTGGTCTGTTGGTGACCCCAACCCCGGTGGCATCCGGCGCGGAGGGGCCTTGTTGTACCTCTGCCAGAATAGGGGCGACTTTGTGAACCAGATGCCTATCTTTGAATAATGGGGGCCGCGCCCCGCTGGCCTCCAGGGGCCTCGCGAGAATCCAGTGGTGGTGACTGCCCTTCCAGTCGGCCAAGGCGACTCCTCCTCAAGTGGCGGGGCGGGGAGGCACGAGCCGCCAGAGGTGAAGGACCCCAGCTGGGTGGCAGTCTTGGCGGCAGCTCATGAGGGAGCAGTTCCTGAGGCTCATGCCGCCGTGGTTGAGGGCGGCAGGCAGCTGCCCGCAGCGCCCGCGGAAGAGGCCCCCGAGGCCCCTGCTGCTTCTCTTGGTGAGGCGACCAGCAGCAGCGTCAGTGGGCGCCCACAGCGCAGGTCGCCTTGATGCTTCTCCTCGTCAGAGGCTGACCCCGCACTCGAATCTTGGGTCGCTTCGCGTGGACTTGAGGCCCTCCCTAAGAGAAGGAGGCCCCTGGCGATGATTACCCTTGTCGCTTTCTTTGAAGCGTGGGAAGTGCCGCCATTGGCGAGTAAGCCTTCTCCTTCTCCATCTCCCGATCCTTCTGCTGCTTGTCTCGATCCTTGCCTGCAGGCCCCTTCTGCCGAGCTCACGGAGGCGGGTGAGGAGCCGTCCCCTCGGCCGCCCCTCCCTGTCCTTGAGTGCTCGGCGGTGGAACCCTTGTGGTGAGGCGTCGGGGGCGAACCGCCCGAGGCGCGTCGAGGCCCTGCGCCCGCGACCCTTCTTCGCGAGCCTTCTCGTGGCATAGCTAGCTGCCGTGGGCTTCTCGCTGGTCGTGGGCGGCGATTGGCTGGCGCTTCTGCGCTCTTGTGCAGGGGTGGGCTGGCTCGGGCGGGCTTGGCGCGGCGTGCCCGGCCGTCGTGAGGGTGCCAGCCCCAGCCCCTGCCCGGAGGTGAGTGCTGATTGTGGCTCCGGCGCCCGCTTGGGGCGGTTGATGGTGTGGAAGACGTGCACGAGCGCGCCCGGGAGCGCCCGCGCCGCCGCCAAGGATTTCTTCGAAGGGCGGCTGATGCGGTGAGCCTTCTTGGTGAAGAGCTCGCTGATGAAGATGCGCGCCTTGAGGCCGAGGGCCTGTGCTCGGCAGCATGAGGCGTGAGCTGGAGGGCTTGTCGCCCTTGCGCGCCATCAGCGCGATCTTGGCGATGAGGAGGCCAAGGCGTCGTGGCAGCCTCTCGGGAGGCCTGTTCTCGGGCCGTCGAGGAGGCCCGGAAGCTAACAGCGGCGAGAGGCGGCGGAGGAGCGGGCACGGGAACTCCTGGCGGTGTCACTCCTTTGGAGGAGCAAGTGGAGCTGCGCGAGGCAGCCCTTGCGTCGGCGAAGGTGGCCTCCGCGACCGGCGGAGCTCGAAGCGTGAGGCGTTGGCGCTTGAAGCCGCCGAGCAGCTGCAGTCTGGCGCTTGAGAGCGAGGCGCTTGGCGACAGGCGGAGGATGAGGTCGCTGCAGGAAGCCCGCGTCTGGAGGAGGTCGGACGCCGAGTGGCGACGGCGCTTGAACCTCGGCGAGTTCGAGGAGAGGCTGGGGTTGATCAAGGCCGAGGTGAAGGCAGGACTGCTGCCACGAGGCCAAGCCGGAGGAGGCGACGCGGCGGGCCGATGCTCTTGGGCCGCCCTCGAGGTGGCGCAGGGGAGTCAACCACCTCTCAGGCCAAGGCGCTCCTTCTTCGCGTAACAGGTGGAGGAGGCCGAGGCCGTCGCCGCCGTATCTGCAGACGAGATCGTCGTGGCGAATCTGGAGCACGCGCACGGCTCCATGCTCACCATGCTCGGGAAAGAGCCAACACAGCCTTGGGTAACATCTGCGAGGCGGTTGTTGGCGAGCCGCCTGTGATTAACTCGCCCGGCAACCTTCGTTCTTCACCGGCGTGGTGGCGCGGCTGGAGGCCTTGATCGGTCGAGGCCAATGGGTTGGTGGAGGAGAGGAGCCGTCGCGCTGCTTGGCGCGCCTTTTCGTGTCTTGATCATCTCGGAACATGGACCCCACCGACTTTGCGCAGCTATCGCCCAGATTCCCCAGCCGTCCGGGCGACTGGCGCCTTGGGTGGAAGACAATGTGGATGCTCTCGTCGGGGCCTTTGCCGGACAACGGCGGCGTGATCGTGGCTGCCGATGAGGCGGCGTGGTGAACGGCCAGACGCCGCCGATGGCCACTTGACGATGGCGGCGAGGCCAGCCATGCCGACAACGGCTCGGGAGGTGCTCCCGAGGGCGCATTGGGGATTTATCCGACTGATTATGTATTGTCCTGTTCCATTACCTGCATGAATAGAACTCAGGCTTTGGCACTGATGGCTGTGAGAGCATTTTGGGAGGGGGAGCCCCTCATGTAAAACTCGTGTTCATCGTATTAGCAGGTGTTACATCGCCCATACACCCGTGCCAAGTGGTTGGCTACGCGACGTGCTGGTTGGATGATTTACCTTTGTTTCGTACGAGCCCTGAGATAGCCTGTGCGAGGCTGCGGTGACCCGAGTGTCTCCTGATCGAATCCGTAGGATCTATAGTAAAAACCCTCCGGAGAGGGCCGCGGCGGCAGGCTGGGCTGCGCGCAAGCTAAACTGGCCCGGCTCATGAGGGGCTCGCGAGGGAGGCAGCCGAGGCGCAGTGGCTGAAAGCATAAGAGATTTGCTTGAGCGAGACTAAGCACCTTCCCGAACACACGCAAATCTCAAATTTGAATCCAACTTAAATCCAGTGGGAAAGCGACAACCAAATGGAAAGGCGAAGAAAGCAGAAGAAAAGCGCGTCCGGCACCTAGTCTAGTCTTGGGCGTCTTCTCACCAGCAGAGCTAAGTGCTGCCACTGGGCGTGGGAGGAGCCCAGGGCTGAGGCGGCACCCCGAGACTCAGGCGTGTACATCCCCACTCATTATTACATGAGAGTGTCACGGGGTGGTGAGCTTCACAGGCACTGGGCCTTCTTCACAGGTACCGGCCTTGCTTCATATCACCAGACGAGGGCCCCGCCTTGCGCCACACTCTAGTGCTATCAGCGCGACCGGAAACCAGGACACCGCCGATGGGGTAGGCGGTCGCCGCCAGTTCCCAGCGACCACGGGTCCTCCTTGAGGCAGGCCCCGAGGCACCTCCCCAGCAGAGGGCCTACCTCCTGAGAACGCCTTGCTCCGAACGCCGCGGTGGTGATGTTGGATCTCGGCCCCTCTCCCGCAGCTCCCTGCGCCCTCCTCCCGAGGGGTAGGAGGCTGCGGGGCGGGCAGCTGCTTCGCCCTTGGCGACCTGCACCTCCTGCGATCCATGATTAGCGTATGCTTGCTCTTGAGGAAGTAGCGGTACCCGATAATCGTCGCCGCCGGCGCGACCAGTGGGACAGTCCCTAGGCTCCTGGAAGAGCTCAGCTTCTGGCGCCTCATCCCCCCAGCTCGGGCTGAGGAGCGAGCCTTGTTCTCCCTCATGCGGGTACCCTTGGTCCATCATGTGGGGCACATATTCTTCTGGCGCCGTCATTCCGAAGGCCACGCCGTAGTGCTCAGCGTGCCATGTGGCTCTGCTCGATGCACCCACTGTGGGGTGGTGGCGCGGCGGTCCACCTGGGCTGTGGGTTACGTCGAGTCCTTCTTCTCCACGGGCGGGCGGGGCAACCCGCCGCCCGGCCCGTCTTGACAAACTTCGCGGCGTTGGGTAGCTTTGGAGCCAGCTGGCACGCGTGGAGCCCCGTGCGGGCCGCCAGGCCTGAGATGGAAGCTGGGTGCGAAGGGTGAGCCCGAGGCGGCGAAGCCAGGAGCTCGCCACTCGCTCCGGCAGACGCGTCGCGGCTGCTCTCCGGCAGCCTGCTGCAGCAGCTCTCGAGCCCTTTGTGGCGCGACCCTCGAGTTCGCCTGCTCCGCGGGTGTATGGTGGCGTGGTCGCGGCGTGATTGGAGGCCCTTCTGCCGACCGCGCTGCCGCGGTGTGAAACCGTTGAAGCCTGTCGCGCCGCCATGCTGCCCGCAGCGCCATGCGGACCGCGAGCTGCCTAAAGAGCACGGGTCGCCCGAGGCGAAGCGGCTCTGTGTGGCGGGCCACGCCGCCTAAGGATCTGGGTTGCCCGCAGTGCGCGGACATGGTGTTGACGATCTGACGGAACACGAGGTGGCGAAAGGCGGATTCGGCGCACACCTACCTGGTGCGCCAAATGTCGGATTTCAGGTTCCGGCAGACCCTTGAGGTTTGAACCCTGGGGTGCGCGCGGAGATCCAACCCTCCACCGTCTCGCACCTCGCCGAATCGCTGGGACCTAAACTACTAAATGGAACAGCACAAGAGACACGAGATTTATAATGGTTCGGGCCACCATTGTGGTGTAATACCCTACTCCAGTGTGCGGTGTGGTGGATTGCCTCTTGGGCTGATGAGGAACAATACAAGGAAGAACAGCCTCGCGAGGGTCTGTTCTTGGCGGGTGTGATGAACTGCTAGGTGGTGTTCAGTCGCTCTAGCTACTGGTTTCTTGATGAGGATTCCGATCTCCCCTCCCCCTGCTCTGAGGGTGGCTACTCCTATTTATAGGCGAAGGCCCTAGGCCTCTTCCCAAACATTGGCGGGAAGAGGCGCCAACAATTAGCCATTTGAAGGGAACATGGGTACACTTATCTGACTAAAGTTGGTCCTCGCTTTGCCAAAGGCTCTGGTGAATACGCTGCTTGGGCTCCACGATGACTCCCTTCCAGCCGTTGGGCTGGTCTTGGTCTTGTTGCATCAAGCGGATGCCTTTGCTTGATGCTCTCGCTGCGCTTGCTCCCTTTGCACTAAGCAGGAAAGGAGGACCTTTGACGGGCTGGCGCCCGTGGCGCCCTTGGTGCGTCATGGGCACCTCGCGAGTACCCTGCCTTGAACTCTCCGCCTCCTCATGAGCCAGCCTGACGAGGCCGTGCTCGAGAAGCTCCTTGCCGTCCGCCCAGCAATCTTGGCCCCTCGCGAGGTCTTGAGCTGCGTTGATGAAGATGGGCGTCTGGGCCTCCTTGAACCACGCCATGAGCGAGCAAGTCTGGGACCCCGTTCCTAGAACGCCGACAGCAATCCACCACACCACACACTGGAGTAGGGTATTACACCACAACGGTGGCCCGAACCAGTATAAATCTCGTGTCCCTTGTGTCGTTCATCGTTTCCAGCTTAGTTCGCACAAGGAGATCGGACGTAGATCAGTAGGGGAGAGATCTCCGCACACACCCTAGTGTTCGAACCTTAAGGGTCTGCCGGAACCCGAAATCCGACAGAAGAGCGCCGTGTTGGGTTGCACCCCGGCGAAACCCTCGCAGAGGTGCGTGAAGAGAGCCATGCACACCACGACATTTGGGGTACAATCCAGAAGGTGGAAACCATAGATGTGCATGACGTCATTGAAGAAATCAGAGAAGCGGGCAGAGGCCACAAGAGAAGTAATCGATGAAGAATGGATACCGATTTGAGGCAGCCTCAGCGTAGTTGGCGGGGATGACATGCGTGGCTGGATGCCCCGCCGTCTCCTCCTGTCTTGCACCCCCACAGGGGCTTGAAGTAGTCCTGCAGTTCGACCGCGTCGACCGTCGAGGGAAAGTAGGCGAGTTGCATCCGTCGCGCCGCCTGCTCGCTCTCCGGCGGCTCCATCGCCCCGGCATCTTTGGACACTCCCTTGCCCTTGGTGGATTTGGGAGCCATGGCGGCTGCAAGGAGCGAGGGGCAAAGGATAGCGAAGGCGCAGCGGCGGCAAGTGAAGGTGAGAGCTTGAGAAGGAGGAAGAAAGGGGGTGGCGACTCTGAGATTGGGGAGGACGTAGGAAAGGGGGTAAAGTGAGCAGCACGCCCTCGGTTATTTCTTTTCATGAGGAAGGCGCGGGCCGCCTCCTTTCCCATTAATTGCGATGTGATGCATGCGTGCGGGAACCGCCCCACGCATGCTCCCCATGTCACGCACGACCCCCACGTCACGCGTTCAACGCGGGTCGTGGGGAAGCGCAGCGGACGAGGAGTTACTGCGGTAAAAGTCCGTCCCACCTGCCCGCGCACCGTTTTGGGCCTGGCCCAACAACATGTCCCGCTTATGCGTGGCCCAGGCCCGGGGGCTCCTGTCGGTGTACAAAAGTAGGGGCACTCCTTTGTACCCCTTTACTTCTGCACGGGCGGTCGGAGCCGCGTGCCACGACCACACTAAGCAGGGCAGAGGAGGGGAGCCGGAGAGAAGCCAAAGCACAATATGGCCAAGGCAAAGCCAAGGCCAAGAACACGAAGGATAGAAGGGCAAAGCATGCTCCCCCGGCAAGACCCTTGCCAGGGTAGCCTCGGCAGACCTGGCAAGAGCCTTGCCGGGGCAGCACGCCCAACGCCAACAGAGTGAGCCACCCTTGAGCCCACGGGTTCCAACCCAACCAAATACATTGGAACTAGGGCTCGGGAGGCACCTCCGTGGTGGCATGCAGATCTTTGTCAAGACCAAAGATATATGAGATCAGATGAGAACCAGAAGACGGCGACCCTCAGCGGGATCCTTGCCGAGGAGATCCACAAGACACCCGGCAAGCGCCTTGCCGGGGACGACTGCAGCGCCACGGCAAGACCCTTGACGGGCCCCCGGCAAGGACCTTGCTGAGGGAATCAGCGGGGCCACGTCTAGGCCCACGACGACCAAGACTCCACCACTGTCCCCAAGCAACTGCTAGCTCAAGCAGCTGGGCAGGCACCTGCGTGGCGACAGGAGGCCTCTACGCCAACTCAGCAAGCACCTGCGTGGTGGCATGCAGATCTTCGTGAAGACCCTACCACCACGCAACCTCAGCTGCCTGCCTGCCTACATGGCGCCGCATGCATAGCTGGCCTAGGCGCGTGTCGAAGCTAGGCGCTGACAGCAGACGGGGACGGGCCTCGCTCCGTCCCGATAAAGCTAAGGGACACCTCGACAGCGCATTAAATCGTCTTATCACTGTGTCGTGCAATAAGATCGCTGCTTGTAGACCTTTCCACCTCACTGTGTGCCTTTGTGGCAACCCTTTTTCCTATAAAAGGAGGCCCAAGGCGACCAGGAGAGGGATTCGGCGCTTTTGAACTACACGGCCACCGTAGCTAGTTCGAAAGCTCAAGAACACTCAATACATCCATCAAAGCAGGACTAGGGTTTTACGCATCCTCGCGGCCCGAACCTGGGTAAACGACCCTTGTGTTGGCTCCTGGACCTGCTCTCCTCACAACCCCGCGCCCGCCGACCGTAGAAGGGGTCCCAGTGATCCCATAGGTGTCGTTCTCACCGACAATCATTTTCAAGAAAGATATTATAAAGATGATCAATAATATGATGCAACCTCAATTCTATTTTTATTGTAGTTAAATTTTTATAAACCAAACTAGTGATAAAACAAGAAACTAAAAGATTCAATTGCAAGATCTAAAGCTATACCACAAGCACTACCTCCCCGGCAACGGCGCCAGAAAAGAGCTTGATGTCTACTACGCAACTTTATTCTTGTAGACACGTGTTGGGCCTCCAAGCGTAGAGTTCTGTAGGACAATAGCAATTTTCCCTCAAGTGGATGACCTAAGGTTTATCAATCTGTGAGAGGTGTATGATGAAGATGGTCTCTCTCAAACGACTCTGCAACCAAATACAAGAAATCTCTTGTGTCCCCAACACACCCAATACAATGGCAAATTGTATAGGTGCAGTAGTTCGGCGAAGAGATGGTGATAAAAGTGTAATATGGATTGTAGAAATATATTTTTATAATCTGAATAAATAAAAACAGCAAGGTAGCGATTGATAAGACGGAGCAAAAACGGTATTGCAATGCTTTAAAATGAGGCCTAGGGTCCGTACTTTCGCTAGTGCAATCTCTCAACAGTGCTAATATAATTGGATCATATAACCATCCCCCAAAGTGCGATGAAGAATCACTCCAAAGTTCCTATCTAGGGGAGAACATAAGTATAAATTGTTTGTAGGGTACGAAACCACCTCAAAGCTATTCTTTCCATTCGATCTATTCAAGAGTTCGTACTAAAATAACACAAAGTTATTCTTTCCATTTGATCTATCCTAGAGTTCGTACTAAAATAACACCAAAGAAAATTCATATTCATAATACTCAATCCAACACAAAGAACTTCAAAGAGTGCCCCAAGATTTCTACCGGAGAAACAAAGACAAGAACATGCATCAACCCCTATGCATAGATTACCCCAATGTCACCTTGGGAATCCGCGAGTTGAGTGCCAAAACATATATCAAGTGAATCAATACGATACCCCATTGTCACCACGAGTATTCAATTGCAAGACATATATCATGTGTTCTCAAATCCATAAAAGTATTTAATCCGATAACAATGAAATCTCACAGGGAAAAACTCAATTCAGCACACCAAGATAGAGAGGGGAAAACACCATATGATCGGACTATATTAACAAAGCCCGTGATACATCAAGATCGTGACATCTCAAGAACACGAGAGAGAGAGAGAGAGAGAGAGAGAGAGAGAGAGAGAGAGAGAGAGAGAGAGAGAGAGAGAGATTAAACACATAGCTACTGGTACAAACCCTCAGCCCCGAGGGTGGACTACTCCCTCCTCATCGTGGTGGCCGCCGGGATGATGAAGATGGCCACCGAAGATGATTTCCCATCTCCGGCAGGGTGCTAGAAAGGGTCTAGATTGGTTTTGAACTCCTTCTTTGACTAATCCATTTTGAACTCTTTCAAAATCTTGTCAAGGTATGTACTCATTGAAAATCTTCTCAAGCGTCTTGACCTATCTCTATAGATCTTGATGCCCAATATGTAAGAAGCTTCACTATGGTCTTTCATTGAAAAATTCTTATTCAAGTATCCTTTTATGCTATCCAGAAATTCTATATCATTTCCAATCAAAAATATGTCATCCACATATAATATCAGAAATTCTACAGAGCTCCCACTCACTTTCTTGTAAATACATGCTTCACTGTAAGTCTGTATAAAATCATATGCTTTGATCACCTAATCAAAGCGTATATTCCAACTCTAAGATGCTTGCACCAGTCCATAGATGGATCGCTGGAGCTTGCACACTTTATTAGCACCTTTAGGATTGACAAAGCCTTCTGGTTGCATCATATACAACTCTTCTTTGAGATATCCATTAAGGAATGTAGTTTTTACATCCATTTGCCAGCTTTCATAATCATAAAATGTGGCAATTGCTAACATGATTCAGACAGACTTAAGCATCGTTACGGGCGAGAAAGTCTCATCGTAGTCAACTCCTTGAACTTATTGAAAACCTTTTGCGACAAGTCGAGCTTTGTAGACAATAACATTACCATCAGCGTCAGTCTTCTTCGAAGATCCACTTATTCTCTATGGCTTGCCGATCATCGGGGAAGTCCACCAAAGTCCACACTTTGTTATCATACATGGATCCTATCTTAGATTTCATGGCCTCAAGCCATTTATCAGAATCTAGGCTCATCATAGCTTCTTCATAGTTCGTAGGTTCGTCATGGTCTAGTACATGACTTCCAGAACAGGATTACTATACCACTCTGGTGCGGAACATGCTCTGCTTGACCTACGAGGTACAGTAGTAACTTGATATGAAGTTTCATGATCATCATCATTAGCTTCCCCTCTAGTTGGTGTAGGCATCACGTGAACGGGTTTCTCTGATGAGCTACTTTCCAATTTCGAGAGAAGGTACAATTACCTCATCAAGTTCTACTTTCCTCCCACTCACTTCTTTCGAGAGAAACTCCTTCTCTAGAAAGGATCCATTCTTAGCAACAAAGATCTTGCCTTTTGGATCTGTGGTAGAAGGTGTACCCAATGGTTTCCTTAGAGTATCCTATGAAGACATACTTCTTCGCTTTGGGTTCGAGCTTATCAGGCTAAAGCCTTTTGACATAAGCGTCACATCCCCGAACTTTTAAGAAATGACAGTTAGGTTTCTTGCCAAACCATAGTTCATATGGTGTCATCTCAACGGATTTAGACGGTGCCCTATTTAACGTGAATGCGGCTGTCTCTAATGAATAACCCCAAAAGATAGTGGCAAATCAGTAAGGGACATCATAGACCTCACCATATCTATAAAGTGCGGTTACGACGTTCGGACACACCATTACGCTGTGGTGTTCCAGGTGGCGTGAGTTGCGAAACTATTTCTCATTGTTTTATATGAAGGCCAAACTTGTAAATCGAATATTTGCCTCCGCGATCAGATCGTAGAAACTTTATTTTCTTGTTACGATGATTCTCCACTTTACTCTGAAATTCTTTGAACTTTTCAAATGTTTCAGACTTGTGTTTCGTTAAGTAGATATACCCATATCTGCTTAAATCATTTGTGAAAGTCAGAAAATAATGATACCCGCCGCGTGCTTCAATACTCATCGGACCGCATACATCGGTATGTATAATTTCCAGTAAGTCATTAACACGCTCCATTGTTCCGCGGAACAGAGTTTTAGTTATCTTGCCCATGAGGCATGGTTCGCAAGTATCAAACGATTCATAATCAAGTGATTCCAAAAGTCCATCTGCATGGAGTTTCTTCATGTGCTTTACACCAATATGACCTAAACAGCAGTCCCACAAGTATGTTGCACTATCATTATCAACTTTGCATCTTTTGGCATCAATATTATGAATATGTGTATTACTACGATCAAGATTCAATAAACCATTCACCTTGGGTGTATGACCACAGAAGGTTTTATTCATTCAAACAGAACTAAAATTATTCTGTGACTTAAATGAATAACCGTATTGCAATAAACATGATCTAATCATATTCGTGCTTAACACAAACACCAAATAACATTTATTTTAGGTTCAACACTAATCCCGAAGGTAGAGGGAGTGTGAGATGGTGATCGTATCAACCTTAGAATCACTTCCAACACACATTGTCACCTCGCCCTCAACTAGTCTCTGTTCATTTTGTAACTCCTGTTTCGAGTTACTAATTTTAGCAACTGAACCGGTATCAAATACCGAGGGGCTACTATGAAGACTAGTAAAGTACACATCAATAACATGTATATAAAATATACCTTTGTTCATTTTGCCATCCTTCTTATCCGCCAAGTATTTGGGGCAGTTCCGCTTCCAGTGACCATTTCCTTTGCAGTAGAAGCACTCAGTTTCAGGCTTGGGTCTAGCTTTGGGCTTCTTCATGGGAGCGGCAACTTGTTTGCTATTCTTCTTGAAGTTCCCTTTCTGTCCCTTGCCCTTTTTCTTGAAACTAGTGGTCTTGTTTACCATCGACACTTGATGCTCTTTCTTGATTTCTACCTTCGCTGATTTCAGCATTGCGAAGAGCTTGGGAATCATTTTCGTCATCCCTTGCATATTATAGTTCAGCACGAAGTTCTAGTAGCTTGGTGATAGTGACTAGAGAACTCTGTCAATCACTATCTTATTGTCAGGACCCCGATTCCAAGTCACATCGATCTAGCCGGTAACACCTCATATCACTTTGCGGCCTCACGCTGCGGTATTCCCACGGTGTTGCCTTACCATGGCCGGGACCGTTTAGCCTTTTGGCTCACGTATATGATAGTGTCGCTAGCATCCATATGACGAGAACCGGGCTGACATGGCTAATCGTGAACCCAGCGGCACTAACCCATGGGGACGGACATACATGAATCACATCGAGCATGTCGATTCGATGGCGTGTGAATCCGGGCTGTAGCACTGGGCTATGAGGACTCGGTAACCGGGTTGTAGCAGGCTAGGCAGGACTCGGATGTCACCGCGTGACATTTCCCGAAGGACGGAACACGAGCGAAGTGAAACACATGCCGGCCAGTCAAGTGTCGAGGCGGTAGTGCTAGGCTAGCAGGACTCCGGTGAACCGGTACATAGCGGACTACTATCGCTCGGGAAGCACTAGACTACATTTCCCCATATGAGAGGCTGCCAAGGATAAACAACTAGATTGTCGGATCCCACACATACCAAGCATTTCAAACATACACACAATATGCTCAATATGTGTAAATACAACATGGCATCACAACATAACTCTACGACTCAAATATTTATTCATTAGGCTCCGAGGAGCGAGATATTACAAACATGGGTCTCATGACCCAACATTCAGAGCATACAAAACAAGCACGCACAGAAGCTTAACATGTCTGAGTACAGACATCTACAAATGAAAAGGCTGAGAAGCCTGACTATCTACCAGATCCTGCCGAGGGCACAAGATCGTAGCTGAGGTAACAAGCTAAACGTCGAAGTCCACGCGGAACTACTAGCGAGACTGAGGTCTCTCTGCAAAACATAGAATAATCAAACATGAGTACAAATGTACTCAGCAAGACTTACATCAGAACTAACTACATATGCATCAGTATCAACAAAGGGGGTGGTGGAGTTTGACTGCAGCAAGCCAGCTTTGACTCGATGGCTATCTGAACTACATTTGCAAGTAACTCTTTTGAGGTAGCGCACGATTCCACATATTCACCATATCAATACACCACTATGGATCCGCTCCGTCTCCCTACGAGAGCGCCATCCATAGCACTCACGCTATCTTGCGCATTTTAGAGTATTCACTTTCACTTGTCTATGAAGCTGTACATGCAACCCGAAGTCCTTTACGCGGACACGACTATTGAACAGATCATATTAACCTGCAGGGTGTACTTCTTCACACGCTCTCGCCACTTATATACAGTACCGTCATGTACCTCGGCAACCTTCAAGCGGAAGCGGGCGAGGGAGTCGACCATGACCTGACTAACCACACAAGTTTCTAGTCCAGGTTTATCGCCTATTCGGGTTCCATCCGCAAGGAGATCCGGCCGGGGTGTCACTCACGGCCCCAAACGATGTGTGCAGGGTTCCCAAGCCCACCAAGCAGGCGGCACTTGGCATACCCGCCACGGTGCCTAGTCTGTCCCAAGCCCACATGCACGGGTGCCACTTGGTAGACTACTAACACTACCTACAAACACGAAACTAGTTGCAACTCTGGGCCAGAGATCATGTTGATTAATAAGTCGAGAGGGTGAGTTACGGAACCCAATGTGTGGTAGTAACTGTTCATGGATCACAAACACAGAACTTCAGTTCACGAGGGCGGCTGCAATGAGACAACCCACCATGTACTCCTACATGGCCTCTCACCGCTACCTTTACCATATCGTGTTCACACACTTAGCTCTCAATGATAGGACATGTTCATACACCTCCGATTCATCCCGATGAATCAGACCTAACTACAACTCTAAGCAATAGCAGGCATGACAAACAAGCATGAATGAGTAGGCACATGAGGGCTCAAACAACTCCTACTCATGCTAGTGGGTTTCATCTATTCTTGTGGCAATGACAAGTCATGCAGAGGATAAAGGGTTCAGCTACGCAACAAGTAGCAGATGAATCGTTGTTGTCCTAATGCAGTAAAAGAGAAGCAGGGCGAGAGAGTGGGATTATGTCGGAATGAACAAGGGGGTTTTGCTTGCCTAGCACTTCGAAGATAACATTGAGTCTTCATCAGTGTCATCGATCTCGTCGTCGGAACATCGTCTACTGAGAGGGGACGATTACCGGCAAACACAGAAGGACACAATCAATGCAATGCGACAATATGATGCATGCTATGACATGGCAATATGCTGTGGTTTGAGCTAATGCAACTAGCAGCATATTAAATGAAGTTGGTTTGAATAAAAGATTCAAATTCAAACTCCATATGTGATTTCTTAAATGCCATTTAATTGAATTGTCCTAAACAACAGCCATAAGTTGTTCTATCATGCATGAAAATGGTATAGATGGATAGATTGGATTTTTCTGATAATTTTTCATATATAAATTATTTCATTTGGAGTTAAGGTTGAATTTCTATGAATTTTAGAAGTTTATACTAATTTCGGAATTTCTGAATAGGAATAAATAAAGAAAAAGATTAGCTGCGTCGGCAAGGCGTCGAGAGTGGCGTCACCAGGTCAAAGCGCCAGCCCGAGTCAAACTTGGCGTTTGGGGCCGACATGTCGATGTAACGACTAACTAACACGGTTAGTTAGTGTCACGTTAACACTAACTTGGGTTAATTAGGGCTGGGCCTTTGGTTAGTGACTAAACTAACTGTCAGGGTTAATTAGCACTAACCTAAATCTAATTAAAGGCTAACAGAGACGGGCCCGCACGTCAGTGACCCTGGGGGGGTCAATCCCCAGGTCAAACGGGTCAACTTCGCCGGACTTGGTCCACGGCTCGTCGCCGGCGACACTAGAGACGGCGGAGGTGCTCGGAATCGCAGCTCACGCTACCAAACGAGCGTCGGAGAGGCTCTACGAGACGCCCAGGCTCGCGCGCATCCACTGCGGCCAACGGCAGCAGCTGGGGTGCACTACATCGACGGCGGTGATGGAAAGTGCGGCGGCCGGAGCTACGGGTTCGAGCGGGGCGAGGCCACAGTGGATGGGGGAGCTGGCTAAGGGGCTCACCGAGCTCCTAAAGATGCTAGGAGCACGATGCCGCGCTCGGTTTTGAGCCTCAGCGGCTGCAGTGATGGCGGCGACATCGCCGGCGGATCACAGCTTCGGCCGGAGATGGAGCCGCGGCTAGAAATCGAGAAGAGGCGGGAAGAGGGAGATCGAGCGGGCGCTCACAGGGAGGCAGCAGGGTAGCTCAACGGGCTCGGGGACGACCTCCAGCGCGCGAACGACGGCGACGACCGGCGAGCAGATGCGGCAGTGGCTAGCTCGAAGGCGACGGAGAAGGCCTTCCGGCGTCATTTGGCTCGGCGGAGACGAAAGGCAGGTCATGGCAGAGCTCCTTAGTGCGTTGGAGGCGTGGCGGTGGCCTGGCATGACAAGCAGCGTCGGCGGCGTCGGCTGCGCCGGGTGGTGCTCTGGGAGGGACTAGAGAGGAGGAGAGAGGTCCAGGAGGAGAGAGGAGAGGGCCAAGGGTTGCGTGGCGTCGCTGGGGCATTGAGGAGGAGCCAGCAGGTGGGAGGAGGAGGTGGAGGCCTGGGCGCGCGGCGTCGACTGCGCCTCGCCTCTTGGCAGAGGTGGAAGAAGACCAAGGCGCCCTGGTGGGCTGGGCCGAATCTGCTGGGCCACCGGTGAGTGGGCCTCGGTGGCGTCGAGTGAGTTACTCTCTCTCTCTTTCTAGTTTAATTCTTGTTTTCTAATTTTCTTTTCTGTTTTTGATTTAGTAATAATACTAAACCATTTTTTTAAAACTCTGAGAAAATTTGTGGGCACTTTTAAAATGTTTACTAACAGCCCTCAAATGTTTTCAGAATTATTGAAGCATTTAAAAATATTTATAGCCATTAAATGATCCAATTCAAATACTTATGATTTAATCCAAAAACCTGAAATGACCTAGGAAAAATATGCACCAATTTTTGTCAGAGGTTTTCACCAGTTTCAAAAATGATGGACTTTTCCTGAAGTCACTTTGGGTTTATTGGAAGTGATTTTATTTGAGCCTATTTGAATTCATTTGGTGCTAGGGCTTGAACAATCCCCATTTCAAGTTTCTTTCAAAGTTTAAACATGATGCACACATGAAGTTAGCCTAGTGCAATGCCAGAAGCTAGGGATGTGACACTTATCTGGAAGATTAACTCCCACTTGATTCAAGCAATTGTAGTACCCAGACATTCTGAGCACATGCTCACTGGCTGAGATATTCTCTTCTATCTTGTAGGTAAAGTACTTGTCAGAGGTCTCATACCTCTCGACACGGGCATGAGTCTGAAATACCAATATCAGCTCTTGGAACATCTCATATGTTCCACGGTGTTCAAAACGTCTTTGAAGCCCCGATTCTAAGCCGTAAAGCATGGCGCACTAAACTATCAAGTAGTCGTCATATTGAGCTTGTCAAACGTTCATAATGTCTGCATCAGCTCCTGCAACAGGTCTGTCACCTAGCGGTGCATCAAGGACATAATTCTTTTGTGGAGCAATGAGGATAAACCTTAGATCATGGACCCAGTCCGCATAATAGCTACTATCATCTTTCAACTTATTTTTCTCTAGGAGCATATAAAAATAAAATAAACGGGGAGCAACATCGTGAGCTATTGATCTACAACATAATTTGCAAATACTATCATGACTAAGTTCATGATAAATTAAGTTCAATTAATCAAATTACTTAAGAACTGCCACTTAGATAGACATCCCTCAAGTCATCTAAATGATAGGTGATCCAAATCAACTAAACCATGTCCGATCATCACGTGAGATGGAGTAGTCATCAATGGTGAACATCTTTATGTTGATCATATCGACTATATGATTCATGTTCGACCTTTCATTCTCCAGTGTTCCGACGCCATGTTTGTACATGTCAGGCTCTCAAGTTTAACCCGAGTATTCCGCATGTGCAAAACTGTCTTGCACCCATTGTATTTGAACGTAGAGTCTATCACACCCGATCATCACGTGGTGTCTCACCACGACGAACTGTCGCAATGGTGCATACTCAGGGAGAACACTTATACCTTGAAATTTAGTGAAGGGGTCATCTTATAATGCTACCACCGTACTAAGCAAAACAAGATGCATAAAAGATAAACATCATATGCAATCAAAATATGTGACATGATATGGCCATCATCATCTTGTGCTTTTGATCCATCTTCAAAGCATCGTCATGATCTCCATTGTCACCGGCTCGACACCTTGATCTCCATCGTTGCGTCGTGGTCGTCTCGCCAACTAGTGCTTCTACAAGTATTGCTAACACATAGTGATAAAGTAAAGCAATTACATGATGTTTGCATTTCATACAATAAAGAGACAACCATAAGGCTCCTGTTGGTTGCTGATAACTTTTACAAAACATGATCATCTCATACAACAACGTATATCACATCACAAAATGCCCTGCAAAAAACAATTTATACGTCCTCTACTTTGTTGTTGCAAGTTTTACTGGCTGCTATGGGCTTCTAGCAAGAACCATTCTTACCTACGCATCAAAACCACAACGTTGTTTCGTCAAGTTTGTTGTTTTAACCTTCTTTAAGGACCGGCCGTAGTCAAATTTGATTCAACTAAAGTAGGAGAAATAGACACCCGCCAACCACCTTTATGCAAAACTAGTTGCATGTCTGTTGGTGGAACCGGTCTCATGTGCGTGGACATGTAAGGTTGGTCTGGGCCGCTTCATCCCACAATACTACTGAATCAAAATAAGACATTGGAGGTAAGCAGTATGACTATTGTTGGGGATATAACTACTGGGTATGACCCGCCAGGAGGGGCCGGGTTATACCACTGACGACTTATACAATGAAGATGGCGGATCATGGAAAGTATATTGACGACCCAAGACCCAGAGGCGACTTGAGGCCCAAAAGGATGAACCGCCATATGTATGACTTGTATTATAAGGCAAGCTTAGTTAAGTCACCGAGCCGGACACGTGTATATGAGCCGGCTGGGACTCTGTAAGCTGCCGGGCATCAACCTGTGTATATAAAGGGGTGACCCGACGGTGGTTTGACTCAAGAAACAAGAGATCGAGAACTAGGTCAAGCGTATTCGCTCCCTGGAAATCGAAACCCAAGCAATACAATCCCAAACTGGAGTAGGCCTTTACCTCCACCGCGAGGGGCTGAACTAGTATAAAGTCTATGTGTCCTTTGTCCCGATTAACCCCTTTAAGCTAACCTAGTTGCGATGGCTCCACGACTAAGTCCTTCCGCTAGGACATCTGCCGTGTTAAGTCCACAACAGTTGGCGCCCACCATGGGGCCAGCGCATGGTGGTTTCAAGTTCTTGAAGGGCAGGTTCGAAGGGATCAAGGGATATGCTGTGGGCCGGATGACCAAGAGCCTTCACGGCAAGCTCTACATCGACAGCCGGTTGGGGCCCGAGGCGGCTCAATTGAGTCTGGTGCGGGTCCCCTTCGACGGAATCCACGTCTTCATTGGCAAGATTGGCGAACCGGGCCCTGAGCCAGACACCTGCACCGACATCATCGAGACGGCTCAGCGTGCACGACCCGCCCAGGTTCAACCCGCCATACAACATGCCTTTGTTGGTTTCATCCATGGGGCGGAATTTGAGGAAAGATCTGTGTCTGGTGGTGAGACGGCCATCAACTCTGATGGTGAATCGTCCACATGCGAGACTAATTCAATGTATCAAGTGCAAGATGGCCGGCTTGGGGGCTGTTCCAATGGCGACAGTATTCCAGACCCCTATGAGCCGTCGAACAGGGTTGCGATTTCATGGCCGGCACACAGTCGGCGCTCGGTTCAACGTCCGCCGCGGCTATGACCTCTAGCTCAACGGCTGCGGCGACGGCTGGTGCTAGCGGCACTGCACGCCCACCGGCTCAAGTTCTGACAGAGTTATTGGAGGCTTTGGCGACTTTGATGGGGGTGGAGGTGACCCCGGACAACCAGGAACAACATAAGGTGGATGTGGCGAAGCTACGAGATGAGATAGCTCAAGGCAAGGAAGAGCTGGCAGCCGAGAACGCTAGGATGGCCACGGAGCGAGCTATTTTGGGCCTTCGAGCTGTGATTGAGCGAGTCATTCCGGCTCACCTTGGATCAAAACGCTTCAAATGCCATCATGAGAAGGAGGCACCAGAGTCGTTTCCCCCCGGTTTACGATGCGAGAAACCTCTTCAACACACTTGGGGCAGAGACCAGTGATCCGCCTGTGGTGAACTGTTCAGTTGAGGTGCCCGTGACCGGAGCGCCGGTTCAGCCGCGTACGATGGATCTGCCTCATTTGGATATGACTCTGCGTCAGCATGTTCCGACACCGCCGGGTCATTGTTCTAACCCTTTGGATAACATGATCGCTGCAGCGACACGATTGGCGGCTCTCCTAGTTGAAGGAGAGTCTCCAGTTGTGATAGAGATGCGGAGGGCCAGAGAACTTCTTCAGACAGTCGTGGCTCAACAGGCGGCTTATTCGTATAGCCGTGAACGGATTCAGTCAACCCCTCGTCCAAGCCGGAGTTACAGCAGGCACATTGAGTCGCCGACAGTTTCAAGCAGTGAGCAGCACCATAACCATCCTCGTAGGCATGACCCGACACGCGGTGGTGTCGATGCTCAGACTTTGGTGGACCAGGGCAGGGCGCGTCGGGAGGCTGAGCTGGCGGCTTAACAACAATCTTCGGTTTATCCATCAGCATCAGTGGAGGCAGGAGTGACCTCTAGAACCTTGGGTGTGCCATGTTTAGTGTCGGCTCTGCGTAATGAGCGTTTGCCTAAGGATTTCAAGGGCCCTCGTAAGGTGCCTAATTACACGACATATCAACCCCCTGAAGCTTGGATTGAGAGTTATGAGATGGCCATGGAGATGCTGGATGTTAGTGATGTTGCATGTGCGAAGTATTTCACCATGATGTTGGATGGACCGGCTCGTACTTGGTTGAAAGGGCTGCCTGCTAACTCCATTAGATCATGGGCAGAGTTGAAAGCTCGTTTTATCCAAAATTTTAAAGACACGTGCAAGTAGCCTATGTCGATCCTGGATTTGGATTCTTGTGTCCAAGGTGAGGGCAAGTCAACAACCAATTGGGTGTGCTGAATCTCAGCTGTTATACACTCATCGGACAGTATCAATGCCGGTCCACCAGTCCTGATGTTGGAGAAGAATTTCCGTTTTCTCCCCCTTAAGCAGAAGCCGGGGTAGCTTAAACACCACTGCAATGACATGGGGGAACTCATGACAGCTCTCGTCAAATATGCCGACTCTGATAGTACCAAAGACCCCGACTCTGATGAGGAGAAGGCAAGTAAATGGAAGAAGACTGGCAGTGCAAAGGTACACCAGCATAACACGTCGGGTCATGGTGGCAACGGTAAGCGCAAGGCTGAGAGTGGTTTAGACTTTGTGGCCAATACCAATACGCAGGGCAATAATCAACATAAGAAGGGAAATCCACCCCGGCTTGGCGAGCCAAAGTTCAACCTTGAGGCGATGATGAACCGGCCTTTCCCAAAGCATGGTACGCAGGAGAAGCCGGCCAATCATCTATGGAAGGATTGCTTCATCATGAGGGAGTACAAAAATTCCATTTTTTCCATAATAATCATGGGCCCAATGGCGGTTCAGGATCCGTCTCTCACGGGCCTGGCTTTGGTGGTGGTGGTTCAAACTCTGGTTTCCAAGGCCAAGGCAATCAAGGAGGTTTTAATCAGCAATCTGGTCAAGGGAATCAACAGCAGCAATCTGGTTATCAGAGTAATCCGAAGCAGTTGAATAGTGGACAGTATCATGTATTCACCACGAGTTTATGCAAACGAGACCAGAAGATTCATAAAAGGGCGGTGAACACAGTTGAGCCGGCGATTACCCGTTACTTGTGATGGTCTGAACATCCTATTCCATGGAGTCGTGAGGATCACCCGCCCCGGGTTGACAACCCGGGTCACTTGGCTTTAGTGGTTGCACCTCAGGTTGGAGGTTACAAATTCACTAAGGTGCTCATGGATGAAGGCATCAGTATCAATATCCTTTACTACAGAAATTTTTGTCATCCGAGTTTGACTAACAAGGATCTTAAGCCGTCTAACACTGTTTTTCATGGTGTGGTGCATGATACGTCTCCAACGTATCTATAATTTTTTGATTGTTCCATGCTGTTTTATTATCAATCTTGGATGTTTTATAATCATTTTATAGTCATTTTATATCATTTTTTGGTACTAACCTATTGACATAGTGCCAAGTGCAAGTTGCTGTTTTCCATGTTTTTTACATCACAGGAAATCAATATCAGACGAAGTCCAAATACCATGAAACTCCATGATGATTATTTATGGGCTAGAAGGAATGCAATGGGCCCTAGTTGCACCTGGGGGTGCCCCGAGGGGGGCACAACCCACCAGGGCGCGCCAGGAGGCCCAGGCGCGCCCTGGTGGGTTGTGCCCACCTCGGGTGTCCCCCAGACCGCCTCTTTGCTCTATAAATACCCTAAAAATACAAGAACCCTAAAGGCATCGATGAAATATTCATCCAGCCACCGCAGAGTACAGAACCACCAGATCCAATCTAGACACCATCTTGGATGGGGTTCACCACCTCCATTGGTGCCTCTCCGATGATGCGTGAGTAGTTCCTTGTAGACCTTCGGGTCCGTAGTTAGTAGCTTGATGGCTTTCTCTCTCTCGTTGAATTCTCAATACAATGGTCTCTTGGAGATCCATATGATGTAACTCTTTTGTGGTGTGTTTGTTGGGATCTGATGAACTTTGAGTTTATGATCAGTCATATCTTTTTATATCCATGAAAGTTATTTGAGTTTCTTTGATCTCTTATATGCATGGTCTCTTATAGCCTCGTATTTCTTCTCTGGTATTTGGGTTTTGTTTGGCCAACTTGATCTATTTATCTTGCAATGGGAAGAGGTGCCCGGTAGTGGGTTCGATCTTACGGTGCTCGATCGATGTGAGAAAGGAACCGACACTTATGTATCGTTGCTACTAAGGATAAAAAGACGAGATCTATATCTACCGCCATATAGATAAACGGATCTTGTCTACATCATGTCATCGTTCTTATTGCATTACTCCGTTTTCCATGAACTTAATACACTAGATGCATGTTGGGTAGCGGTCGATGTGTGGAGTAATAGTAGTAGATGCAGGCAGGAGTCGGTCTACTAGTCTTGGATGTGATGCCTATGTAATGATCATTGCCTGGATATCATCATAATTATTTGAGGTTCTATCAATTGCCCAACAGTAATTTGTTTACCCACTGTTTGTTATTTTTCTTGAGAGAAGCCACTAGTGAAACCTACGACCCCCGGGTCTTCTTTCTTATATATTTGCTTTATGATCTATTTTATCTGCACTTTTTATTCAGATCTATTAAACCGAAAATACAAAAATACTTTGCTAAACTTTATTTTATTTGCAATCTATTATTTCAATCTATTACAACTTGGACCGTTTCTGGCGCCGTACCCCGAAAGGGATTGACAACCCCTTTAATATGTCGGGTTGCGAGGTGTTGTTATTTGTGTGCAAGGGCTTTTTACGTTGTGTTGCTTGGTTCTCCTACTGGTTCGATAACCTTGGTTTCATTTCTGAGGGAAATACCTACCGCCGCTGTGTTGCATCATCCCTTCCTCTTTGGGGAAATACCGACGTAGCTTCAAGCGACATCAAAAGGAATTTCTGGTGCCATTGCCTGGGAGGATCTTCAACATAAACAGGTTCCTAATCAAAAATCTCATCTCCTTGCAATTTACATTATTCGCCATTTGCCTCTCGTTTTCCTATCCCCCACTTCACAAAAAATTGCCGTTTTATTCGCCTCTCTTTTTTTCGTTCGCCGTTTTCTTACGGGATCTGTTTTTGAGTGCAATCTTGTTATGTAGTCATCATGACTCAAAAGAACACCAAGTTATGTGATTTCTCAAATGCCAACAACAATGATTTTATTGGCACTCCGCTTGCTCCTCCCGCCACTAGTGCGGAGACTTGTGATATTAATAGTGCTTTGCTGAATCTTGTTATGAAAGACCAATTTTCCGGTACTCCTAATGAGAATGTCGCGTCCCATCTTAATACCTTCCTGGAATTATGCGATATGCAAAATAAAAAACATGTGGACAATGATGTGGTCAAGATGAAATTATTTTTGTTCTCTTTGCATGATTTTGTAAAAATTTGGTTCTCTTCTTTGCCTCGTAATAGTATCGATTCTTTGAATAAGTTCAAAGATCTTTTTATCACTAAGTATTTTCCTCCCGCAAAAATTGTTTCCCTTAGAACCCAGATCATGAATTTCAAGCAACTTGAACATGAGCATGTTGCACAATCTTGGGAAAGGATGAAAATGATGCTAAGGAATTGCCCAACTCAAGGGTTAAATCTTTGGATGATCATACAATAATTTTATGCGGGGTTGAATTTCGTTTCTCGTAATCTTTTAGATTCCGCTGCGGGAGGTACTTTTATGGAAATTACTTTGGGTGAAGCCACCAAATTGCTTGATAATATCATGGCAAATTATTTACAATGGCATACCGAAAGAGCTCCTACTAGTAAAAAAGTTAATTCGGTTGAAGAAATTTCTTGTTTGAGTGATAAAGTTGATGCTCTTATGAAATTGGTTGCTAGTAGAAGTGCTCCTATTGATTTTAATTATATGCCTTTGTCTACTTTGTTTGAGCAAAATATTGATGCCATTGATGTGAATTTTATCTCAAGAAATAATTTCAACAACAATGCTTATAGAGGTAATTTTAATCCTAGGCCTTTCCTAGTAATTCCTCTAATAATTATGGTAATTCCTATGGAAATCAATCTTACAATAATAATAGGAACACCTCTGATCTTGAGAATAATATTAAAGAATTTATTAACACACAAAAAGTTTTCAACACTTCCATAGAAAAAAAGTTGAATAAGATTGATGATTTGTATAGAAGTGTTGATATAATTGCTCATGATGTGGAAAATCTCAAGATGAAAATTTTTGTGCCTAAAGTTGATGAATCAATTAAAGCTCTTTATGTTTCTATGGATGAAAGTAAGAAAATAATTGCTATGCTTAGAGCTAAAAGAGAATTTTTAGAGAAAGCCTTTTTCTAGTGATTATTCTTGCAAAGATGATGAAGATCTTAAAATGATTGGTGTTTCTTCTATTGATTCCTTGTTTAGTAAAGTTAAGAATGATGAAAAAGGGACTGGAGAAGAGTCAACTTTAGGTAGAAGGCGTCCCAATATTTCGGAGGGTGAAAATCTTGTTGAGAAAATTGATGAAAGTGGGTTTGGAGAGGTCAAAACTTTAGCTAGTGATGTGCCCACTCTTTTGGATTACAAAGACTTTAATTATGAGAGTTTCTCTTTGATTGATTGTATTTATTTGTTTCAATCCATGATAAATTCACCTCATGCTTATGAACAAAATAAAGCTTTTACTAAACATATTGTTGATGCTATGATGAAAGATTTAGAAGAAAAATTGGAATTAGAAGTTTCAATTCCTAGAAAATTGCACCATGAATGGGAAACTACTATCAAAGTCAAGATTATGTGCCCATAGATTTTATTGTTCTTGATATTTATTGCAATCCGTCTTGTCCAATTATTCTTGGTAGACCATTTTTACGCACTCTCGGTGCCGTGATTGATATGAAAGAAGGCAATATTAAGTTCCAATTTCCTTTGAGGAAAGGTATGGAACACTTTCCTAGAAATAGAATTAACCACCTTATGAATCAATCATGAGGGCACCTTATGGATCTCGAACCAAAGATGACAAAACTTAGATCCTTGCTTTATGCCTAGCTAAGGGTGTCGGAGTAATGGACCACGGGTAGGCAAACCCGAGCCCCTGAACCTTTCAAAACATCGGGGCGGACTGCGCCCCTCAAGACCCCAAGACAAAGAGCCGCCTTTAGAGAGTCGGCAACAGAGTCGCCGACTACCCCTCTGGGCTGAGTCCCGAGGCGGCCTCAAGACAAGCCGACTTTAAGGCGGCGACCTCGGGACAAGCCGACTCCAAGCTAGCGACCTCCAGTGAGGCCGGCTCTGAGGAGGCGGCCCGCGACCCCAACCACCTCCTATTTGAGCGACTCGAGGCGGGATGGGGTAAGCCGCCACGCTGCCCATCCCTACCCTGCTCATAAAGGGCAGGTATGGCTCTGAGCGCCCGCATCGACGGAGATCTCCATCCGGCGCAACCTTTGTTGCCACGCCGCCCCGACATCGCGCCGTGGGCAGATTCTGTACCCACGATGGCCTGCCTACTCGACCGAAGGCGGCGGGACCCTTTGTCGGCGGAGTATCAAGACGGCGAGCGCCCCAAAGACGGACCCGATGGAGTCGGCCTCCGGGAGTTGGCTGGCCCCTCCCGCGGGATCCACGCGCCATTAACCAGACAAGACAAGGAATGGCAACAGTGATCGCCCGCCCGGCGGCGGCACTGTTGCCATGACCCCATGACCCAGTACGCGTCATTAGGAGCACGGCTACAATAATCTGCAGCTGGCAAGACCCGCCCGCGGCGGACAAGGGCTGTCGGCCCCATGCGGACCGTCGGACGGGGCCCACTAGTCGGCGGGCCCCGAAGTCGGCGGAGAAGGCGGCGACTTAGAGATCGACGGCTTGGGCCCGCACCCAGCCGGATTACCGTTGTACCCCGGGGGTAGGCCTATATAAACCCCCCGGGGCACCCATGCAAAGGGTTGGAAGCTAGTAGTTTTAGACACACACATAGAGGGAGAGAAGAGCAAGCGCGCCCTTCTCCTTCCTCACCCCGAACAACTCAAGGGCCTCTTGTACCCACTTTGCCATAGTGATCATGCGAGACCCCCAGAGCAGCACTAGGGTGTCATCTCCTCGGAGAGCCACGAAGCTGGGTAAGATTATTTGGCGTGCATGTCTTCGCCTCATCCCGTTTCTGTGCACCGCGGCGTTCTACTCGCCCCTCCATGATAAGCCATCCTTTGGCATATGTCGCACCAACCCCGACATTTGGCGCCCACCGTGGGGCCTGGTGCACCGTCGTCCGGAGACCTGCTCGGGCGGGAACCCTCTTCCTCCTGGCGGCGCAGCCAGCCCGGCACGCTTGAGCGAGTTTGCACCGGCCGCTGCTGCATGACGCCGAGGTTGCTGCGCGGCGAGTTGCCTCGCCGAACTTGTCGGCGAGGTTCGCCTCTCCGACGAGCCTGCATCCGACGCAGGCACGGATGGCCCCGAAAGCCTCCTCGCGGGCCTCCTCGGGCAGCTCCACGTCGACGGCGAGCCTGCCGCCGACCTGGAGTCCATAGGCTCCACCGACCCGATGCTGGTCGACTCCGACACCGCGTCGCTCGACGCATTCCCCACCAACGTGGTGGTCTACGACGAGCCTCTCCCTCGCGCGGAGAGCGGCGGGAGCATCGTCACAGAAGTACTCGTCATCAGTCACGGCGAGCCCTTCGGCGGGGGGGCTCGTGATCCTCTCGACGCGGTTCTGCAAGACCTGACCGCCTCCATTCCGGAGGATGTCGACACCGAAACGCTGGAGGCACGCCGCCTTCAGCTTCTTGTAGGCGCACAGAAGCTGGCAAGCATGAGACGCTTGTCGGAAGCCTATCAGCGCGAGATGGATCGCGCTGTGGGCAGCTCGCCGGCTCCGACTGGACCCAGCCGCCTAGGCGCGGTCCGGCAGCGTGGCGCGGCCATTGCCAGTCTGTTTGGGGCCAGTCGCCCTGTGTACGCCAAGCCTGCGGAGAACATTCGCGCTGCCCAGGCGGCGGCGGGCGAGCTGGATAACTTCGAGGGCGAGGAGCGCCGCCTGATGACGGGGCGAGTCCAGCAGCTCCTCGACGCGGCCGCCGCACAAGACGAAGCCGGCTGCCGCCGCGAAGGCGCCACGGCGACAACACGGCGACTTGCCTCCTCGCCGAGATCAAGCGCGACATCTCGGCGCCGATGGCGGCGTCCGCGGAAGAAAGAACAAGGATCCGATTATCAGCCATAGCGGACTCACATCTCCATCGAAGCGACGAAGCGGCCGCCCAAAAGCGATGGGAGCGGGACAACTATCAACCTCCTCCTCCCCGAGAGAAAAGCGAGTCTCCCGCCACCCGTCGAGCATCCGACTCTCGGCGACCGCCTTGCCGCCGAGAGGGAGTCGAGAAAACGGCGCCCGCCACCGGATCGTGCGACTCCACCGATCCCTGGCGCTAGAAGAATAAGACGAGTTGGGCCCGCCCTGTTTTGGACCCCGCATCCGAGACGAGCCCTTCCCCCGAGGATTCACACTCCCCCGAGACACACCCAAATACACCAGCTCCGTGAAGCCGGAGGACTGGCTGGTGGACTACTCCACGGCCGTCGGCATAGCGAGCGGCAACAAGCGCGTTGCCGTAAAGTATGTTCCCCTCATGCTCCGAGGCACGGCCGGACATGGTTGAATAACGAAGCCCGCAGCATCAACAGCTGGGTCGACTTCACGAGGCCTTCGTCCGCAACTTCACGAGCACATACAAGCGACCTCCCAAGCCTCGTCGGCTGTCCTTGTGCGTGCAAGGCCCTAACGAGTCTACGTGACTACCTCCGCAGCGCTGGGCTGAGCTCCGGAACTCCTGCGAAGGAGTGCATGAGGTGCGAGCAATCAGTACTTCACGCCGGGTGCGAGAGAAGGCACCCTCCTCAAGCACAAGCTCCTTTGCGACGAGCCGGAGACCCTCGACGAGCTGCTGGTCATAGCAGAACAAATGCATGATTGCCGACTCCTCCATGAAGTCGGAGATCGAAGTCAGTGCGACTGGCAAAGTAGCTCCTCATGCTCCCAGAACTCTGGCTGGCGACGCCAGTCGGCGACAGCAGCAGAATGATCATAGGCGCAAGGCCCCGCAGCCGGCTTCCAATAGCCGGCAGGTGGCGACAGTCGAAGACCAGCAGCCAGAGGGGCAGTCTCCTGCCAAGCGGCAGAAAGGCGGCATGTCCAACTGGTTGCCGGCCTTCTCTTACGAGCAGACTCTGGACGGACCCTGCAAGTTCCACAGCGGCGCGAAGCCGTCAAATCACACCACCCGGAAGTGCCACTGGCTCACCAGGATCGCCAAGGGAGATGGCCTTGCCCCTCCTCCGCCTGCTGGGCCGCCGCCTCCACCACCGCCCCAGCAGCCGGCTGTCCGGCCAGTCGGCGCAGCACAAGACGATTAACCAGAAGAGCACGGCGCCTATGTCGTGTTTACCAGCGTGGCTGATGATCGCCGCAGCAGGCGGCAGCAGGAGCAAGAAGTGAATGCCGTAGCGTCAGACACCCCAGAATTCATGCACTGGTCCGAGAAACCCATCAGCTGGAGCCGTGCTGATCACCCAGAGGTGATGCGAATCCGGGCTCCTCGCCCTGGTCTTGGGAGCCACCCTTGCCCACGGATAGGCGGGCGCTTCGCTTCTCGCGAAATCTTGATAGACGAGGCAGCAACATCAACATCTGTACAAGGATCGATGGAGAAGCTAGGAATCAAGCAAAGACAGCTTGACATATTCGGATTTGTGTTCCACGGAATTGTACCTGGCCTTTCCTGCTCACCGATTGGCAAGATTCGATAGGCGTCCTCTTTGGGGACAAGGATCACTTCGCCGAGAGCGGTCTGGTTCAAGTGGTGGACCTCGAGAGCCCCTACCATGCCTTGCTTGGCCGACCTGCTTTGGCCAAGTTCATGGCGATCCCCCTCGCCTACCTCAAAATGAAGATGCCAAGCTCAAGGGATTGACCGTGGCAGCGACTCAGAAGTCATCCGCTGCTGCATTGAAAGCAACCGGTGACCGAGTCCACAGTGATCGCGGCTGGCAGCTCCGGATCGGATTGTGGCAGTGGCCGACAAGCAGCCAGAGATATCGTCCGACCCCAAGGAGTCAGAAGCTGAGGGCTCGTTCAAGCCGGCCAAAGAGACCAAGAAGATACCCTTGGACCCGGAGCACCCAATCTGGCTGTCATAGGTGCAAACCTCGACAGCAAATAGGAAGGCGAGCTCGTTGATTTCCTCCGTGAGAATCGGGACATCTTCGCATGGTCCCCCAAAGACATGCCAGGTGTACCGACGGATTTCGCCGAGCACAAGTTACATGTCCGATCTGATGTTAAGCCCGTCAGGCAGCCCTTGCGCCGCTGTCGGAAGAAAAAAAGAAGAGTTGTTGGAGAAGAGATAGCTGGCTCCTCGTGGCGGTTTCATCATGGAAGTTTTCTTTCGGAATGGTTGGCGAACCCAGTCTTGGTACTAAAGAAGAACAAGCGATGGCGGATGTGTATTGACTACACAAGCCTCAACAAAGCCTGCCCCAAGGACCCGTTAAGCTCTGCCAGAATTGATCGGTGATAGACTCCACAGCGGATCGAGCTGTTGAGCTTCTTAGATGCATTTTCGGGATATCATCGAGATCAAGCTGAACCCGGCCCGACAGTTGAAGACCGCCTTTATCCGCCATTTGGAGCATACGCTGCGACCATGGCGTTCGGCGAGGGCGCGGCGCCACCTTTCAGCGTTGCATGCGAAGTGCCTCCTCAAGCAGCTTGGCAGAAACTCCCACGTTTACGTGGACGATGTGGTGGTGAAGACGGAGAAGCGAGGAACGCTGTTGAAAGAGCTCCAAGAGACCTTTGAAAACCTACGTCGATTCCAGATCAAGCTCAACCCGAGAAATCGTCTTCGAGTACAGTACGGCCAGCTCCTTGGCTTCCTGTTATCTGAACGCGGCATAGAGTGCAACCCCATGAAGATCAAGGCGATCGAGAGGATGGAAGTACCCCGCCGACTGCTAGATGTGCAAAAGTTCACCGGCTGCTTGGCATCTATCGGCCGGTTCATCGATCGGCTGGCGAAAGCTCTCCTTTGTACCAGCTTATGAAGAAGACCACCTTCTTGAGTGGAACTCAAAGCGGACGAAGCCTTTCTCGATTGAAGAGAATCTGACTTCTCCCCAGTCTTTGGCGGCTCCGACTCCAAAAGAGCCCATGCTCCTATATATTACCGCCACCAGCGAGGTAGTCAACCTGATCATTGTAGTTGAGCGCCGGGGAGGAAGGCAAGGCGCTACTGTCCGAGACCAGTGTATTACTTGGCGAAATCTTGTCGACCTCCAAGCAAAACTACCCCACTACAAGAAGATGTGTTCTGGCGTGCATTTTGCCGCCAAGAAGTTAAAGCCTTACTTTCAAGAGCATCCAATCACGATGGTTTACGGCCCCACTAGCGAGATCATCGGAAGCCGAGATGCTTCAGGCCGAGTGGCCAAATGGGCCATAGAGTTGGCCCCTACACCATCTTTACCAGCCCCGCACCGCCATCAAGTCTGGCGCTGGCCGACTTAAGTCGTCGATTGGGCGAGACCCGATATCTGCTGCCGTAGCGACTCCACCCATTGGCGGATGCACTTTGATAGCTCCAAGATGCGCACCGGCTTGGGAGCAGCGTGGTCCTCACTTCCCTAAAGCGACAAGCTCAAATGCTGCGCTGCAGATCCATTTCGCATCCTCCAACAACGTCGCCCGAATCTGGCGCTCATCCACGACGGCTCCGGCTTGCCAAAAACTCGGCATTCACCGGATCTGTGCTATGGCGACTCCGACTTGGTGGTCCAACAGTCATCCGTGTTGGGGCGCCAAAGATACAAATATGGCGAGCTACCGCTTTACGGTACAGCAGCTGAGTGGACATTTTGAGGATGCGAATTCCTCCACGTGCCAAAAAGCAGCGACCAGCGGATGCCACAGCAAGAATCGGTTCCACCGTCGAGCAATACCATCCGGCATCGCCCTTGAGCGCCTTCTCAAGCCGTCGTCAAACCGTCACCAGTGGACTCCATTTTGTGCGGCTCCCCGAGGAAGCGGATCCGACTCAGAACCTCGGTGAGGCGGCACAAGAATCCTTGCGAGCGCCCCCAAACGCGGCGGTCGAAGCGGCCCGGGGACTTGAGAACCCGGCCGGGGACTTCTGGCGACCCCTGCGAAGACTCGATTGCTCGGCCGGGGACTGCGCCCGGTCGGCCGGAGACTTCTTCAACCCAGCAAGCTGCTGCAGACTCAACCGCTGCCTCCCAGCCCAGCCGCCCTCGTCCAAGTAGCGATCTTGGCGGTCGAAGAAATAGCAGCACCCTCATGGGCCCAGCCCATCCTGAAGTTTTAGTAAGCGGAGAGCTACCAACCGATGAAACCTTGGCTCGGCAAAGTGCAGCGCCGGCGGCAGCCTATACTATAGTCAATAGAGAGCTGGTCGGCGCAGCGTCACGGTGTCTACGGCGCTGCGTCGAATCAGAGCAAGGCCAAGCAATCCTTGAAGACATCCATCAGGGCGAGTGCGGCCATCATGCAGCCTCCAGGGCACTCGTCGCCAAAGCCTTCCGCCACAGTTTCTTCTGGCCAATTGCCCTAGAAGAGGCCAAGAAATTAGTTCAAAAATGCAAGGGGTGCCAGGTGTTCCGCTCCAAGCCGCTTTAGCCGGCTTCAGCGCTCAAGACTATCCCTATCTCCTGGCCCTTTGCTGTCTGGGGCCTGGACATGGTGGGACCATTCAAGACGGCACGAGGTGGCCTAACTCACCTACTTGTCGCGGTGGACAAGTTCACCAAGTGGATAGAAGCGAAACCCATCAAGAAGTTGAATGGTCCTACAGCAGTGACTTTCATCACCGACATCACGACTCGGTACGGCGCACCACACAACATCATCACCGACAACGGCACAAATTTCGCCAAGGGTGCCCTGGCCCGTTTACTGCGACGACTTGAGGCATCCATTGGACTTAGTGTCCGTTGCCCATCCATGATCAAGCGACCAGGTGGAGCGAAGCGAGCGGCCTCATCTTATGCGGCATCAAGCCTTATGCAGGTCGAACCCTTTGGGCGTTCGGCCCATTGCTGGCTTGAGAGTTGCCGACCGTCCTCTGGAGTCTGCGTCACGACTCCAAACAAGTCAGCGGCTTCACCCTTCTTCCTCATCTACGGTCTTTGAAGCCGTCATCTAACGGATATAGAGTTCGACTCCCCATGAGTCACCATGTACACCGAGGAGGAAGCGGAAGAAGCACGTCAAGGCGGCGTCGATCTGCTGGAAGAGGGCAGTCTTGGCACTCGGCCGGTCCGGCATCTACCAGCAGAGCTGCGCTGCTACTACAACAAGAAAGTCAAACCAAGATCATTCCTAGAGGCGACTTTGTGCTCCGGCTGATCCAGCGAACAACCGGCCAGCCAAGCTGTCGGCGCCTTGGGAAGAACCGTTCATCATCGATAAAGTCTTTGAGCAGCGACTCCTACTACGACCGGCGCTTCGAAGCCCGAGCACATAAGAAGGGCGACTCCGGCAAAGAGGCGGAGGCGGCCATGGAACGCGAATCTCCTCCGAAGATTTTACAGTTGATGCAGTATGTACCACGCTACCCCTTTTGTGTTTAAAATGCCAAGACTTCAGGCCCCCCGAGACGAGCTCGGGGACTGCCTTCTTTTGTTATCTGTATGATAAGAATTATGCCTTTGAGTATGTTACCCTTCGATTATGCTGTTTGGCACCGGGCTCGACTAGTCGGCCCGGGGACTCGCCGCTTTTGAGCTATGAAGTGCTTCCTGAAGTCCGACAAGTAGCGTGCGGTGCCCAGGCCGTCTCCTGTCAGAAACCGCAGCTCGCAGAACGACTATTTGGTGGGCAGGAGTAAGGTAGAGCGGGCACCCACACGAAAAAAATGGCTAAGGACCCAAAGCATAAACATAGTTTAAATCGTCTCCCAGCCCGTTTCGTGAAACCGACTCTTAAGAAGTCGGCTTGCCGTTTTCTACCCAACTTGCTTAAACAACTCTAAAATGGCCAAGTACTTGCCTTCTCAAAGTAGCCAGGCACTTGACCTAGACAGCAATCCGCAGAGTGGTTGCCCGATGGGCAAGGCGGCATCTAAGGGAAGGCGGCAAAGGAAAAAGCCACAAGAGCAATAAGCAAGGAAACATAAAATTAGAATAATATTTACACAAACTTAGGCCCTTGGCGGATCTTGAACAGAGGTTGAGAATACACCCACGGGTGGAAGCTATGCAATTAACAAAGTTCTTTCAAAAGACTAACAAACAGATAAAATAAAGACAAGGCAGCGGCCTAAGAAGCAGCGGATGGGGTTAGAAGGCCGGGCGGCGGCGGCGTCGGGCGCCAGAGGCGGCTGGTCACTGGCGATCTCGGTTTGATCGTCTCTGGCAGCGGCTGGCTCAGTTGGGCGCGGCTCGTTGCTGGAGGCGCGGTCGAGCTGAGGCTGGCCGCCCGCTCCGTCTTCTGGCGCCTCCATGCCGTCTCCGTCCTCCGCCTCGTCTTCATCCTCGGTGCTGGAGTCGATCACCTCCGCCGAGTCCTCACCGTAGTCCGAGTTCATCCCGAACCACTCCGGCGGTGCCTCCCCACCGTCTTCAGCCTGCTCAGGGACGAAGACACTGGTGTCCGTATAGTCGGCGATCGCCACCGCACGCTCGACGAGGGCGCCCTCCGCGGCCAGCAGCTCCGCCTGGGCTTCTGACCGGAATTCGGCCAGCCGGTCCAGGTCGAGCCCTGGATACCACGCCTTGACGAACTCCAGGGCTCGGCGAGCTCCAGCCCGAGCCGCGGAGCCCTTCCAAGCCTCAAGACGCCCAGCCGCGACCTCCAGCCAGTCGGCGGTCCGGCTGGGAGTGCGCAGAACTGGCATGTCCGGCCACAGGGCAGCAATCGCCTGGGCCCCGACACGCTGAAGACGGCGCAGCATCCGATGTGCCGGCCGCAGACGAGCCTCAATGCTCAGGAGCTGCTCGTCAAGGGTCCGGGGGGCGTTGGCTGCGATCTCAGCGCCACTCGCCCTCCGCGCCTCGCGCTCGGCCTCGATGGCCTGATTGGCCGCCTGCGTATGACTAGGGAAGAAGTCTGCCAAGAAGAAGAAAAAGCAAGTTAGAAAAAACAGGAGCCGGCTTAACCCATAGTCGGCAACCCAAAAGAGAAAGTAAAAGCAAACTTACCATCGGCGATATCTTGATTTCATGGAAGCGGAGGTCAGCTGCGCTTCCTGTCGGTCGGCGGGCCTTCGCTCTCGGTCGGCGGGAGGCGCCCTCTTTCTTCTCTGCCTCAGCCAGCGCCGCCTTGAGCAGCTCCCTCTGCTCCGCTAGCTGCATAGCCAGCAGGTCGCCCTCTGCGGCGAGCTTGCCGCACTCCTCCTCTTTGGCGCGCAAGGCGGTCTCGGCCGTACCCAGCTGCCCCGTGAAGCGGCGTTGGACTCGAAGAATAAAAAGAAGAAGGGCTTAGCGTTGTCGGTTAAGAAGGTCGCCGGAAGATCGGCCCGGCGCTGACGATCGGCCGAATCTCGGGACTACAGCCAGCAGGTGCGCAAGCGCGCCCCAAGAAGAAAACTCACCTCGGCTCCTCGCCGGTCGGTAGCTGCTTATTCAGTTCTTCAACGTTGGGGTTGAAGGCGGTAGCGGAGGTTGTGATATTCCTGTAACAAGGATTCCGAACACGGTAAAAACTTGGAAGTAAGCAAATAAAGTTACGGGCGCTTTGCTCGGCCGACCGAAACTCGAGACTACACCCGGTGGAGTGCGTTGGCGCGCCTACGAAGAAGATCAAGAAAATTCGGAAATGAAACATACCCGACGGCGGATCGCGGCGCCAGTGCGCCTTGGAAAAAGGTTACGGGCGTCGCCTTCAGCCCGCAGCCGCTTGGGCGTCCGGGGCGCCGTGTTCAGCGGTCCCATACCACCTCCTCGCACCCACCCACGGGCGTGGCGCTTATCGCCTCGGCGTCGAGATGGCGAGCTGGCGGCGCCAGTCTCAAGGGATCTTGGCGCGAGTCGCCTTCTCAAGACGGCACCCGCTGGCGGCGACTTGAAGAAGCAGCTGTGCCACGACCGTTGTCGGTCGGCGGCAGCAGGTGGGTCCGCCGGCTGTTGCCTCATGCGACCTCAGGCTGCGGCGGAGGCGGCGGAGGTGGCGAGGCGCCCGGCGAAGAGACCTCACCGCCTTCCCTCCTGCGGCGGGACCTCACCACCGACTCCCTCCGACTGCCCGTGAACTCCGGCGGTGGTGGCGCTGAGCTCAGCGGAGTGAGCAGCAGCCCGGCCAAGGCGCGGCCTCCTCGGCTTGCCTTTTGCTGCAGCGGCAGCCGACCGCCTTCTCGGCCTCCGCCTTCTCTCGACAGGCGGCCTCCTCCTCGTCAGCGCTTCTCCTGCGCATTCTCTCTGTTCCCTCCCGGGCGGACGCAGGTCAACCCGCCGATTGTTGGCGGGCGTCTCCGCCGACCCCATGGCGGAGGCGGCAGCGACCCTCTCAAAGTGAGGAGCCCGATGAAAAAAGGACATGAGAAGACTCGGGCAAGACGGACCAGAAGAAAACAAGACAGAATAAAAAAGATACTTACGCGGAGACCAGCGGTGGTTTCTTCACCTCCTTGCGGAAGCGGTTAGCCTTCGCGACCGCTTCTTCACGCTGGGTCGCGGCGGCCGCTCCCCTGAATTTCTTGGCCTGGCCGCTTGGCTGACTCGGCCCGGATCGGCGCTTCTTCGCGCCGCCTCGACCCCCCAAGGCGGCGGAGGAGCTCGCGCCTGGATGGCCGGCTCTCTGCTGGCGGCGGGGGGCGACTTCCTTCTCGGCGTCATCATCGGGCCAGTCTGCAAAAGTGGCCGAGGGCCTGAAGTCGTCGGCCCCTCCCCCACCCTCGGCGTCGGCCTCCATCGCCGCCACACCCAAGTCGGGGTCGTCGGCGTCGCTCTCCGCCCGGTCGGGGACGAATTCGCGAGCCGGCCCTGCGGCGCCGGTCGAGGGCGGCATGAGAGGATTCTGAGTCAGAAAAGACCAAGGAAAGTAAGAGCCGGATCCGGCTAAGGAAGGAGACAGAGAAGCAAGAGGCGACTTACCAGCGGCGGGGATTGGCGGCGAGTATGGCTCCTTGCGAAATGCCATTCCTCCGTGAGTCATGATTCGCCAAGAAGTTCAACTTGTGTCCACCACCTCCGCATGGGGCATGTCCTTGGAGCACAGCCGGTTTGGGGTCCGCGACGCTCATCTGGCAGATCGGATGAGGTCGGCCTTGAAGAGGGAGAACTTCGGGCGCCACGGCGGCCAGCAAGTCTGCCCGGTCAGGCCCTCCATTGTATCATTCTGGAGGGCCGCGACAATGGCGTTACTGCTGGGAGTCGGCGTCTGGGCCCTATAGGACCAGCTAGTGGGTCGGCCCTTGATTCGCCGCCCACGAGGGTGGCAAGTTGACCCGATGTCGCCGAGGCGGCGTTCTTGGCGTAGAAATATGGCGCTGCCACATCTTCACCGACTTGATGAGGGGATGGCAGGAAAGGGTTCTCGGGCACCGGCCTCCTCTTGGCGATGAGCGTGCGCCTGAGCCGCACGCGGCGGCGTGGGTACCGAGCTTCGCTTGGAAGAATTACCCCCACAGCTCGATGGTGGGGAGAACTCCGAGAAAACCTTCGCATAAGGATGCGAAGGCGGCCAGCAGCACCACCGTGTTAGGGGTGAGGTGGTGCGGCTGGAGCCCGAAGAACTCCAAGAACGCGCGGAAGAAGCCGCTCGCCGGCAGCCCCAGCCCGCGCATGAGGTGCGAGCGGAAAATCACCCGCTTGCCCTCCTCCGGCGCCGGCGTGATTTCGCCCTCCGGCGCGGCGCGGGCCCGCACTAGGTGGTTGCCGGGGATGCGGCACGTTTGACTAAGGAATTCGATTATTTCGTCGTCGATGATGGAGCCGTCCCACACGCCGGAGCGCGCGATGGGAGGCGCGGCGGCGGATGAGGAGCTCATCTCCGCGGCGAGGAAGAAACGAGGCTCGGCGCGGTGGAGCAAGGAAGAAGACGAGGCAGGGAGCGGGGATGAGAGAGTGCGCGTGCGTCGCCGCCCCCTCCCTCCCCCCGCCTACTTATAGGCGCCTAGGCTGCGAAGCCGAGGGGGCGGGCGTGGGATTAACTGCGCCCACGTCCCCATGCCCCCACGATTTAACCCATAGCGTTCTTGTGCGCGATACGGCGTGAAAACCAACCGCCCGCCGCGACGCAGCGGATCCGCTGCTGGGCGTCGGGGCACGATAGTGGCGGGCCCGCTTTGACGAGCCTGTCTTGTCACGGCGTGGGCTGGCCGGCCAGCCTGCCAGCGTGGCGTCGCGTGGCGGGCCCGTGGCGGGCGGCTGCCGGGAAGCTTATCAGGCACGCCGCCCGGATCCCGCTGCGACATTCGAAACCTTTGAAGAGCAAGACGGCCCCCTGCAAAGCCGACTCTAGATAGAGGCGGCGGGCGAGTCAGATTCTTCCATCAAAGGATGAAGCTGCCGAGGCTCCTCGACGGGCTGCCCTCGGCGCCTCCCCAGCTTCGGGGACTCTGCCGGAGTAATGGACCACGGGTAGGCAAACCCGAGCCCCTGAACCTTTCAAAACATCAGGGCGGACTGTGCCCCTCAAGACCCCAAGACAAAGAGCCGCCTTCAGAGAGTCGGCAACAGAGTCGCCGACTACCCCTCTGGGCCGAGTCCCAGAGGCGACCTCAAGACAAGCCGACTTTAAGATGGCGACCTCAGGACAAGCCGACTCCAAGCCAGCGACCTCCAGCGAGGCCGGCTACAGGGAGACGGCCCGTGACCCCAACCACCTCCTATTTGAGCGACTACGAGCGGGATGGGGTAAGGCCGCCTCGCGGCCCGTCCCTACCCTGCTCATAACGGGCAGGTATGGCTACAGAGCGCCTTACCTACGGAGATCTCCGTCCGGCGCAGCACTGTTGCCACGCCGGCCCTGACATCAACGCCGTGGGCAGATTCCTGTACCCACGATGGCCTGCCTATACGACCCGAAGACGGCGGGACCCGCTGTCGGCGGAGTACTCAAAACGGCGAGCGCCCCAAAGACGGACCCGATGGAGTCGGCCTCCGGGAGTCGGCCGGCCCCTCCTGCGGGATCCACGCGCCATTAACCAGACAAGACAAGGAATGGCAATAGTGATCGCCCGCCCGGCGGCGGCACTGTTGCCATGACCCCATGACCCAGCTTGCGTCATTAGAACACAGCTACTGATGTCTGCAGTGGCAAGACCCGCCATGGCGGACAAAGTGTCGGCCCCATGCGGACCGTCGACAGGGCCCACTAGTCGGCGGGCCCCGAAGTCAGCGGAGAAGACGGAGACTTAGAGACCGACGGCAGGCCCGCACCAGCCGGATTACCGTTGTACCCCGGTAGGCCTATATAAACCCCGGGCACCCATGCAAAGGTTGGAAGCTAGTAGTTTTAGACACACACATAGAGGAGAGAAGAGCAAGCGCGCCTTCTCCTTCCTCACCCGAACAGCTCAAGGGCCTCTTGTACCCACTTTGCCATAGTGATCATGCGGAGACCCCGCAGAGCAGCACTAGGGGTGTCATCTCCTCGGAGAGCCCTGAAGCTGGGTAAGATTCGCTGGCGTTCATGTCTTCGCCTCATCCCGTTTCTAGGCACGGGCGACATTCTACTCGCCCCCTCCATGATAAGCCATCCTTTGGCATATATCGCACCCAACCCCCGACAAAGGGCGTAAAACTATAGCGCTTGTTGGGAGGCAACCCAATGAATAAAATTTATTTTTGCTTTTTTGCTTTCTATTCTTGAGTGTTAGCACAAATATGCTACTGTTATGATTGTGTTTTTTATGTTTTAATTAGCATTTGTGCCAAGTAGAACCAATAAGATCTTCTTGGGTGATAGTTGTTTGATCTTCTTGAAAAAGACAGAAACTTTCTGCTCACGAGAATAATTGTTAAGGTTCACCAGAACGTGATAAAATGCTAATTCTTTTTGCAGAAGATCTATATACAAATTATCCAGGTTGTCCTAGTTTTTCAGAATTTTTGGAGTTCATAAGTATTCTAACAAATCAGATTTCTACAGACCGTTCTGTTTTGACAGATTCTGTTTTCTTTGTGTTGTGTGCTTATTTTGATGGCTCTATGGTTTTATTTGATGAGGTTTTGCCATAGAAAAGTTGGAATATGGTATATATAATGCAAAAACAAAAAAAGAATTGTTTTGATACAACACTTATAGTAGTAGTTTATTTTTCTTACACTAACAGATCTCACGAAAGTTTTGTTTAGTTTTGTGTGATTGAAGTTTTCAAGTTTTGGGTTATCTTACGATGGATGAAGGAAGGATGTAAGAACGTAAGATTGGGGATGCCCCGGCATCCCAAGCTATTATCCAAAAATTAGCAACCCACTAATCTTGGGGATGCCCCCGAGTGGCATCCCCGCTTTCTTCCAACAACTATGGGTATTTTACTCGAGGTTATATTTTTATTCGTCACATGATATGTATTTTGCTTGGAGCGTCTTGTATGATATGTATATTTGCTTGTTTTGTTTTGTGTTTTAAGTCATCAATCCTTTCTGGACACACCTATTTGAGAGAGCCAAAATTATATCATGATTTGTTAGAATTGCTCTCTATGCTTCACTTGAATCTTTTATGAGCTAGGACTTGCTCTAGTGCTTCACTTATATCTTTTTGAGCACGGTGTGCTTAGTATTTTTGAAGAAATACTCTCTTGCTTCACTTAGATTTATTTGAGAGTTAGTAAAATTTGGAAGAAATTCTCTCTTGCTTCACTTAAATTATTTTGAGAGAAAGAAAATTTGTTATGCTCATGATCTTCACTTATATTTGTTTGAGCTTATGAAAAGCAACACATGAAAATTAGTCCCAAAGTGATAGATATCCAAGAAGGATAAAGTAAAAAATGTCATGAAGATCATTGGACAAAATAAACTTGATTCTTAGTAATAGTTTTGAGATATGATGGTGTGATATGTGAGTTATGTTGATGAGTAATTGTACTCTAGTAATAATATTGGTGCTAAGGTTTGTGATTCCCTATGCATGCACGAAAGTAAATAATCATGCAATGAAAATTATATCCTACTTGTGGTGAATTATTCGGTGTTAATTATGCTTAATGCTTGCTTATGAGATTATTCATTTCTTGGTTGGTCGCTTCCCAATATTTTGCTAGCCTTCATTTTGCACTAAGTATGATCTCTACTTGTGCATCCAAACTCCTTTAAACCAGTTTTGCCACATGAGTCCACTATATCTACCTATATGTGGTATTATTTTGCCGTTCTAAGCAAATTTGCATGTGCCATCTCTAATTTTCAAAATAAACTGAAAGTGCTAGTTATCGACTAGAGGGGGGGGGGGTGAATAGGCGATTTTTATGAAAGTCTTCAAAACACGGGGGCTTTGAAGACAAACAGTAGAAATGGACCTATTGATATGCAGCGGAAGGTAGACTATACTAGACAAGCCATAGTCAAGTAAGCAAAGTAGTGGAAGCATGAAGA
Source organism: Aegilops longissima (assembly GCA_021605205.1). NCBI lineage: Eukaryota > Viridiplantae > Streptophyta > Magnoliopsida > Poales > Poaceae > Aegilops > Aegilops longissima. Next base: position 414,057,763 of record CM038676.1, on the reverse strand, counting down.
CTATTAGCAGCTAGGTAGTATGGATCAGGATGGAAGATAGTATGAAGCCAAACAACAATAGTATTCACTCAGTGATGCCAATCAGATCATGCAAGCAGGCAATGACTTCACGAAGACATACTGTAAGTAAAGAGAGGTAAGAGATAGAACCAGTTTCTTGGCGAGGACAAGGATTTGTTGGATCAGTTCTAGTTGTTGTGACAACTGTACGTCTGGTTAGGGAGGCTAAGATTTAACTCAAAAGACCATGTCTTCACCTTATTCCCCTTGAGCTAAGAACACTTAGTCCTTGCCCGATCACTGTGGTAAGTCTTCAAGGTAGACTTCCAAACCTTCACAGACTTCGTTCACTGGCAATCCACAGTGACCCTTGGATGCTCAGAATGCGACACCTAACCGGCTGGAGGATTCACAGTCCTCAAGTGTAACAAGTCTTTAGATCGCGCAGATAGAAAGACTTCAGTGATGCCTAACACTCTTTGGCTCTGGGTGTTTTGGGCTTTGTTCTCGCAAGGATCTCTCTCTCAAACGCTTCAGAGGTGGGTTGCTCTCAAACAACAAAAGCCGTGCACTAACCCTGAGCAGCCACCAATTTATGGTGTAGGGGGTGGGCTATTTATAGCCAGGAGGCATCCAGACCTGATTTGTCCGAAATGACCCTGGGTCACTAAGGAACTGACACGTGTCCAACGGTCATATTTCAAACACACGCGGAAGCTTGACTTGGGCTACAAGTAAAGCTGACTCATCCAGCTCTGGATAAGATTTTCTCTCATTGTCTTCACTTGAAGACATAGGATTTGGTTGAGCATCACATCAGTCACTCCTACTTTGTTCACTTGGACCCCACTTAATAGTGCGGTGGTTCCTATGACTCAACAAAGAAGAAAAGGAAACTACGAAACAACTATGTCTTCGTACTCCATAGTCTTCACGTGAATGTCTTCTCAAGTCATAATCTTCGTTGTGAATATCTTCACAGACCACCATTGTTTTCAATGTCTTCACAGATTTTTAGGGGTCATCTCTGGTAGGTAAACCGAATCAATGTGGGACTAGTACCTGTGTTATCCTACAATTCTCACAAACACATTAGTCGCTCAACCAAGTTTGTCGTCAATACTCCAAAACCAACTAGGGGTGGCACTAGATGCACTTAAAATCTCCCCCTTTTAGGTGATTGATGACAAACAGGTTGAAGTTTTCAACGAGGATAAAAGTATGTGAAAGTTTAAGAATTAAAGCATTGTCTTCATAAGTGGCAAAAGGCTCCCCCTGAAGATGTGCATATAAGTAGTTTGCTTTTGAATGCAAATGCACATGGCAGGTTTTACTTTGTGGATATCCTCTTCAACTTATGAAGACAATTCATCATGCATATAAAGATATGACGAAGATAATGACATGCATAATGAAAAATGGACGTCTGCGGAATGACTTCATGCAAAATTTATCATCGCATCACAAACTGACAAAAAAGTAGCAGATAACCATCAAGTTTAAGTGTTACAACCCAAAGAACCAAATGTATCAAAATACGAGAGTTGTAAACACTTGGCAAATATAGCAACCACCCATAAGGACCCGCTTGAAGACTATTAACTCATATGCTTCTCCCCCTTTTGTCAGTAAGGACCAAAAAGGTTTGAAGACATAGAGTATCTACTCATTCCCATCAGGAGTAGATGAAGGAGCAGGGTCGTCGCTTGAGTTTGGTGGTGCAGAAGGGCCTGGTGCAGTGTTGAGATGCAGTGCAGCCATGGTTGGTGAAGTGGCGTCGTCTTCTTCATCGACGACTCTCTCAATAACAGTTGCAGCCAAAGATGAATACTCAGAATCTTCTATTGATGGAGTGCGGCGCCAGCTTGCATTGCGTGGAGGTCTGGAGTCAAATTTGAAGCCTTCTGTGAAGCCATCTTCATGAAGATCTTCTTCAGGGCATAGCAGTGTGAGACTCTTCCAAGACCGCCGACAGGCTTCATGAGCTATGAAGGAGTTCTTGGTGGCCAAGTTTCTGATGTGATTGACATCCACCATGATACTCTGCATCCGACGCTTTAGCCCGTCATGACGCTTGTCCTGCTTCTAATGTAAGGCAACAAGAAGCTCTCGTTCATTGAGAATGTGAGAACGCTTCCGAGGCCTTTGAGCGATTGTACTGGTTGTGGCTTCAGTGTTGGTACGATGGGGCTCACGCATATTGCCAGCCAGAGGGTAAGCAAGAGTAGCAACATTTGGTACATGAATCCCATCTATTGGCTGTGTGAAGCTTTGGCGATCAACATTATGAAGATATAGGGGTTCTTTGGCAGGCTCCGGGTAGATGGCTTCAACTGACAGATCAACCTCAGGGAGAAAAACAAGATGGTTGCACGCTGAGGAATGATAATCAATAGATGAATGGAATTTGATCAGACGCATCACCCATGGAGCATAAAACTTCAGGCCAAACAGATCAATCCCAGATGCAGCAAGTTGTCTGATGAAGAAGTCCTGGGAATTGAATCTGATGCCATTGACAATATAGAACACCAAAGTCTTCATTATTCCTTCTAGTTTGGCTTCAGAAGAATATCCCTTGATTGGCCATAGAGTACGCATCAGTATATGATACACTGTGCGGGGCAAGTACTCGAGGTCTTTGACAAAGAATTCCTTGGGATAGTCAGCATTTTGAGGCAATGGCTTCATCATTCTAAGCATCTGGCTCATATTCGGCTCAGGCTTCTGGAATATACTCTGCAGTTCATTTTGGTGTAGCTAACAACTAGGCTCATAGAGCTCACCTGGAATGGTCAGGGAAGACAGCTCGATGATGTCTTGAGCTTTGGCTTCATGATGCACATCCCCTGACATCCACTCAAGGATCCATGTCTTCGGATCCCTGTTGTAGCCACGAATGTGAAGAGTGGCATAGAACTGCAGCAGAAGCTCTTCATTCCAGTGCTCCTTGTCAGTTATGAATTGTGGAAGGCCAACATCTCTAAAATAGTCCAGAGCTTCTTCAAGATAGGGCAGCCCAGCAATAGCTTCACAATAAAGGCGCATGTGTGGAAAGATTCGCCCTTGATTGTATAGAATGCAGGAGTAGTAGCTGCGCTGCTGATAGCTCCAAAATTGATCAGATGAGATCTTTGGCTTCAAGTAAGGATTCTTGGCGCTATCGAAGAAGGTGTTGTGGGCTTTGAAGCTGTTGACGCTGCAGGATCCTGGCGATGTAGCAACACCTGGAAGCCTTGGCATCCTTGGTTTTGGCTTCTGAACTTGTGGCCTCTGCTCCACATGATAGTCATATTGAGGTCCGGGAGCAGTGGGAGGCACCATGATGGGCCACTGAACAGTGACAAGTTCTCCACGATTATAGGCCTGTTCAATGGTGTGTGGCCTTGGGGGTTGAACGGTGGCATCAGCATTCACATTGGCTTCTGGTTGCTCATGAGCTTCAGGCACCACATTAGCTTCAAGCGCTTCAGTAGCTTCAGGCGCCACATGGTCTTCAGCCATGACAATGTCATTGACTTTGTGGCCGCCTCAGTAGTTTCAACCTCCGTTTGTTCAGTAACAGGAGGGTCGGGCACCGTTGCATTCTCCTCGAGAATGATTTCTTCAGTGACAGGGGGTGTGGCAACTCTTTCTTCTTCTTCTTCTTCTTCTTCTTCTTCTTCTTCTTCTTCTTCTTCTTCTTCTTCTTCTTCTTCTTCTTCTTCTTCTTCTTCTTCTTCTTCTTCTTCTTCTCTTGTTTCTTGATTTTCATCGACTGGTGCTGCCGGTATGTCTTTTGCAGCTTTTGCTTTAGACTCAGAGACATTCACAGCAAGGGTGGCTTCAGGAAACACTTGACGTGCTACTGAGCTTTGTTGCGATTCCCCTTCCGGAATGCTCGATATGGTGACCTGTGGCCTAGGGCCTTTGCGAAGCCTACAGAATGCGGGCGACGCCTGTGGTGATGGAGTGGTGTGCACCATGTAGTCGTCGTCAAGCACCGGAGTGGTGACTTGAGGTGGTGGAGTTCTGGGTGCCTCATCATGAATGGGGGTGTCTTGTTGAGGGCGATTGGCCCATGAATCATCCTGAGCAATTGGCATCAAAGGACGACCAACGCTGATGAGTTTGTTGTTTGTAAGAACAGGCGATGATACCAGTTGATGCTCGAGTTGAGGAAGGACTTCATCATCTTCAACATTGTCTTCACGACCAATGTCTTCAGCTGTGATGGGGTCAACAACTGGAACTTCTTCATCTTCAGGAGCCTCTGTGAAAGCAGGCTCGTGGATCACAAGTTGACATGCTTGGTTGGTGGAGGCTGGACGGGCAACAGAAATGGGTTCGACAACAAGAGGCTCAGAGGCCGCAGCACGCTCTTTCTTTGAAGATTTCTTCAATTTCTTCTTTGATGGGGCACCATCAGTAGCATTCTTGTGCTTGTGCTTCTTGGCTTTGGATTCAGCTGCCCTTGTCTTCTTCAGTTCTTAAGCTACTGAAGGGACCTTAGGCTTCGAGCCAGTCATGCTAACAAGGAAGACAATGCGAGGTGCTTCCTGCCTTGATGCTTCAGCTTGGGCCACATCAGGCTTTTTCTTTTGTTTGGCAGCCATCTTGGGGTCAATGCCAGGACGCCCAAGAGCCTTGCGCTTCTCAGCCTCATTGTGTGCTTGAACACATTTCTCTGCAAAGTATTTCATCCGCTCTCGTGAGCCTTTAGCTTCATCACGTTTCTTGTGAAACTCTTCCTTGAGGTCATGCAACATCTGCTTGAAGATCTGAACATCTGCCACACTGAGCTTGGCCATGTTCTTCTTGAAGTGAGCCTTCTCATAATCAATTTTTTTCAGCACAACAATCTTCTGAGCCAAGGCCAACTCATTAGCAATGGCTCCGTGGAAGGTGACGCCGATGTCCACTGGCAGCTGAAGATCATCAATGCTGAGGCTTGGGTCATCAAACCAATCGTTGATGAAGTTGTTCAGAATATCCACGTCAAATAGGGGCAGATCGTTGAAGATCTCCGCCTCTTGCTTGCTCTTGATCAGTAGCTCAAGGGTGTCATCACCAAGATCTTCGTCGCTTGACAGATCAATGGTTTCATCTTCGTTCCGCAGAACGGCAGCTGGAGTAAGTTCATGCCCAGAAATCTTCACGGGCTTCTTCTTGGGATTCTCCGTCTTCTTGGAGACACGAGAAAGATTGTCACATTGCACACTGGATTAAGGAGGTGCAGTGGCTAATGGCTTCACAATCGAAGCTTTTGGTGCGGCAGAGGGCTTTGAAGCCTTTGTCTTCTTCTTCGTTGGCTTCGGTGGAGCAGGTGCATCTTCAGATTCTGCGTCATCACCTGATTGCTCCACAGTGGCCCTCTGAGAAGCTATATGAGAGAGGACACCATCGAAATTGTTGAAGGGGCCGATGACGTTGGGATTGGCATCACGTGTGCCATCAGCCCTAGGAGCAGATGGACCAGGGTTGAAGTTCAGGCCCAGATCCTTCTTGTTCTTCATAGCAGAATCTTTTGCAAACTGATAGTTGCACTTGAAAAGATTATCTTCACGACACCATAACATAGATGATGGGTCGGCATTTTGTGGCTTCGGTCCGTGAACCATACATGGGTAGAAGCCTTGAGCAACGGCTCCAGACTTGGACTTGGGCTACAGATTTTTGTACAGAATGTCTCCCCATGGTCGCTTGATAGCATTCTTCTCTGCATATTCAGGGGTTACGAAGTTGTATTTGAACCATTCCTCTGCCCAATATCTTTGAATCCACTGGATTCGAGTCTTGCGCTAGCCATAGCTCTCTTCAGGATCAATCTTGTACATTTCAAATAGATCTGGAGGCAAATCCTTGGCTGTAACCCCACGGTGCTGCCTGCTGCCCTTTCTAGCTGACTTCTCTTTGGCCATTATATTCAAACTGAATGGCTTCAAGACATCGAATGGCTTCCTTTTGCTGGTTAGACAAGAACTGGCTTCAGGAGAGTTGATGTGATGCTGCAAGAACTCTGCAAATGAATGCAGACTATGAGAACCAAGGGATTCTCCAACGGACATGTACCTATGACAGGATTAGAGGTGCGAGGGAAGGGGAAGAGGTCATATGCATTCTCAAAAGATTTTGAAGATAAATCAGTTTGAAGACATTGACCTCATAGTGCGAAGACATTCACTTATTTGATGAGAGTTGGTTCCAGATTTGTACGAATCCATGAATAAGTACAAGTGAGGAATCTAACTAGTTATGAAGCATAAGTGAATATACTTGGCATGATATGAGATGCAAAACGAGACATATCCGCATTTGGAAGTCAAGAAACCACTCTTGTTGAAGTGGATGGATTTGACGGATCAAAAAAGGCAGTAAAAAGTAAGTTTTATTTACCGCTGACGAACTGCTAGACGAGGTCGAGAGAGAGAGGCCGAGGAGTTCAATCTCCCCCATGCTAACTCAGCGGCGGAAGACACCTATGGCGGCAGCGGAGAGGACGAGGTCCGCGGCCGGCGTGAGGACGGCGTCGAAGAAGTCGCGGCAGCAAAGCGCTTCATCTCCGACATCGAATCGAGCTAGCGGAGGCGGTAGGGTTTGTGCGAGGTGGCGAGGTGGAAGAAGATATAATGACCGCGGTGAGTTGTATATTTATAAGGAAAGGGACAGCACAACGTAATTACACAGGTGCCCCTAGCGGTTCACATCTGAAGGACACGTGGCATGCATGCAACATATTGGAAGTTGTTCCATGTTCCCACGCACGCCTGGTTTGTCGGGTGGTCGTTCCGGCTTCTCTGGTATTCAGGAAATCAGGATATGGCATTAAAAACAGATTTAAACTTTTGTCACTTTGTCTTCTGCTGACAAGGATTCAGAGAAGACAATTGACAGGTTTCAAAAGAATGCATATGATTTGGATAGATAGAATTTGAGATAGAAGCACAGAAAGGGTTAGGGTCCAATCACATTCACTTAGATCAAGAAAATGCAAACATGAAGACATAGCTATAAGTGAATGCTGTAGAGGACAGAACATGAATATATGTATACTCAGCATAAGACCAAATCAACATTGTGAAGATAAGCATGAAGTCAAATCAATGTTGAAGACAAACCAAATGAGAAGACTTTGCTGTTATGACGCCAATTGAAACACTTCAGACAAGAAATTGGTGGTGGCGTTACCCACCGTATAGGAAGTATTAGACCCAGACACGGCACACAATTATCGTGGCGCTCCAAAGTCAAATTCCGCGTTAATGTATTCACACTTAGAGTGTATGTCTTCATTGATTGAAGATATACATTACTTCGTGTGTTGCACATCTAAGTCATCAAGATGCATAAGCGTTGTGTGTCCAATCACAGGACATTTGAGGATTCTAAGATATTTAGCTCACACTGCAACTTGCAAAACCTTTTCTCATCCAAGGGCTTTGTGAAGATATCTACCAATTGCTCTTTAGTGTTGACGTGAATGATTTCAATATCTTCCTTCATAACATGATCTCCGAGAAAGTGATGACGGATCTGAATGTGCCCTTCGAGTGCTGGACTTGGTTGTTGGCAATCTTGATGGAGATTTCATTATCACAGTAAAGTGGTACTTGCTTCATGTGGATGCCATAGTCCTTGAGAGTTTGCTTCATCTATAGAACTGAGCGCAGCAAGATCCAGCAGCAATGTATTCAGATTCAGTAGTGGAGAGAGACACACAGTTCTACTTCTTTGAAGACCAACAGACAAGAGATCGTCCAAGAAAGTGACATGTGCCTGATGTGGACTTGCGATCAACCTTGTCACCAGCATAATCAGCATATGAGAATCCAACTAGACCAAACTCTGAGCCCTTTGGATACCATAATCCTAGTGTTGGAGTGTAAGCCAAATATTGAAGAATTCACTTCACAGCTAAGTGATGCGATTCCTTTGGTGCCGCATGGAATCGGGCACACATGCAAACACTAAGCGTTATATCTGGCCTAGATGCACATAAATAGAGTAAAGAACCAATCATGGAGTGGTATACCTTTTGATCGAACTCTTTCCCATTATCGTCGGGACCCAATTGACCTTTGGTTGGCATTGGCGTCGTGTACCCTTCGCAGTCTTGCATTCCAAACTTCTTCAGGCAATCTTTGAGGTAATTTTCTTGAGATATGAAGATGCTGTTGCTCTGCTGACGGATTTGAAGACCGATGAAGAATTCCAGCTCACCCATCATGGACATCTGATATTGTTCTTGCATCATGTGTCCAAACTAACCAATTGTATCTCTTGTCAGTGCAGCCGAAGATAATGTCATCCACATAGATCTGGCACACAAATAGTTCACCATCATATGTCTTCGTGAAGAGAGTTGGATCCAGGGAACCAGGTTTGAAGCCTTTGCTCTTCAGGAAGTCTTTGAGTGTGTCATACCAAGCACGAGGGGCATGTTTGAGGCCATACAGTGCCTTATTGAGCTTGTATACCATGTCAAGATGTTTTGGATCTTCAAAACCAGATGGTTGTGCAACGTACACTTCTTCTTCAATCTTGCCATTGAGAAAATCACTCTTCACATCCATTTGGTACAGGAGGATGTTGTGATGGCTGGCATAGGCTAGCAGTATCTTCAGGTTGGCTCGGTGTAGAAATGATAAGTTCCTCTTTAGCCCGTGCTTCTGAAGGTATGATTTCTCCAATACCCATAAGCTTGATCGATTCACTAGGTGGGACTTCATCTAGCACATTTGGCAGGTGCTCTCTTTGCGAGCCGTTAGTCTCATCGAACCGCACATCCACAGTTTCAACCACTTTATAGTGAAAGAGGTTGAAGACTCTATGGGAGTGTGAATCCTTTCTGTATCCAAGCATAAAACCTTCATGTGCTTCCGGTGCAAATTTTGAAGTGTGATGTGGATCCTTGATCCAGCACCTAACACCAAATATTCCGAAGTAACTAACATTTGGCTTCTTACCAGTTAGAAGCTCATAGGATGTCTTCTTTAGAAGCTTGTGAAGATAAACACGGTTGATGACGTGGCATGCGGTATCAAGGCCAGAACTTCATTGGAGTCTTGTACTCATCAAGCATCGTCCGAGCCATCTCAATGAGGGTTCTGTTCTTGCGCTCCACGATGCCATTCTGCTAAGGTGTGTATGGAGTTGAGAACTCATGAGTGATGCCCAATATATCAAGATAAGTGTCGAGGCCGGTGTTCTTGAACTCTATGCCATTGTCACTTATGATGTGCTTGATCTTGATGCCATAGTTTGTCATGGCACGATTTGTGAATCGTCCGAAGACATCCTGCACTTCATTCTTGTAAAGGATTATGTGCACCCATGTGTATCTTGAATAATCATCAACAATGACGAAGCCATAGATGCAAGCAGTGGTAGTAAGAGTAGAGTAGTGAGTAGGTCCAAATAAGTCCATGTGAAGCAGATCGAAGGGACGAGATGTCGTCATGATTGTCTTCGAGGGATGCTTGGCCCTTGTCATCTTTCCAACTTCGCAGGCACCGCACAGATGATCCTTCTTGAACTTGACGCCCTCGCCTACCACGTGTTTCTTCTTCGCGAGTGTGTACAAGTTCCTCATGCCAGCATGCCCTAGCCTCCGATGCCAGAGCCAGCACTCTGAAGCTTTTGCTAGAAGACATACGGCCAACTGTGGTCCTGCTGAGAAATCTACCATATACAGATCATCTTTCTGATACCCTTCAAAGACTAGAGACTTGTCAGATTCCATAAGGACAAGGCAATGATATTATCCAAATATCACAATCATGTTCAAGTCACAAAGCATTAAGACATACATTAAGTTGAAACCAAGGGATTCAACAAGCATCACTTTATCCATGTGCTGATCCTTTGAGATTGCAACTCTACCTAGACCCAATACCTTGCTTTTACCAGTGTCAACAAATGTGATGAGACTTTTGTTAGATGGACGTAAGGTTGAGTCCATGAGAAGACTTCGATCACAGTCATGTGGTTAGTGCATCCACTGTCCCTAATCCACTCAGAAGCCTTTGGTATCGTACCCTACAGTGTAGTTAGGGGGATAGGCTTCACCAAGGGAAATGTGAAGCATAAACATTTGACGAACAAGCATATTATCAAAGTTCAGATCCTGCTTAGGGCAGATAGGATGACTGTCAAGGAATCCAGGAACAAAATACATAGTGAGACCATTTGGGCATTTTATCTTGCGTCTCACAAGATGTTTTAGGTCCCCAGCATAAGCATCAGACGACTTTGATTTCTGGCTGGAGACCTTTCCCTGCAAAATAGAGTTATTTTTTTCTTAATGATACGTCTCCAACGTATCTATAATTTTTTATTGCTCCATGCTATTATATATTCTGTTTTGGATATTTAATGGGCTTTATTATACACTTCTATGTTATTTTTGGGACTAACCTATTATCCCAAGGCCTAGTGCAAATTGCTGTTTTTTTTGCCTATTTTAGTGTTTCGCAGAAAAGGAATATCAAACGGAGTCCAAATGGAATGAAACCTTCGGGAGCGTGATTTTTGGAACAAACGTGATCCAGAGGACTTGGAGTGGACGTCAAGAAACGAACGAGGAGGCCACGAGGCAAGGGGGCGCGCCTACCCCCTGGGCGCGCCCTCCACCCTCGTGGCTCCACCGTCCTACTTCTTCCTCCTATATATACCTACGTACCCCGAAACCATCGAGGGGCACCACGAAAACCTAATTCCACCGCCGCAACCTTCTGTACCCATGAGATCCCATCTTGGGGCCTTTTTCAGCGCTCCGCTGGAGGGGGAATCAATCACGGAGGGCTTCTACATCAACACCATAGCTTCTCCGATGATGTGTGAGTAGTTTACCACAGACCCTCGGGTCCATAGTTATTAGCCAGATGTCTTCTTCTCTCTCTTTGGATCTCAATACAAAGTTCTCCTCGATCTTCTTGGAGATCTATTCGATGTAACTCTTTTTGCGGTGTGTTTGTTGAGATCCGATGAATTGTGGGTTTATGATCAAGATTATCTATGAACAATATTTGAATCTTCTCTGAATTATTTTATGTATGATTGGTTATTTTTGCAAGTCTCTTTGAATTATCAGTTTGGTTTGGCCTACTAGATTGATCTTTCTTGCAATGGGAGAAGTGCTTAGCTTTGGGTTCAATCTTGAGTTGCTCGATCCTAGTGACAGAAAGGGAAACGACACGTATTGTATTGTTTCCATCGAGGATAAAAAGATGGGGTTTATATCATATTGCTTGAGTTTACCCCTTTACATCATGTCATCTTACCTAATGCGTTACTCCGTTCTTATGAACTTAATACTCTAGATGCATGCTGGATAGCGGTCGATGTGTGGAGTAATAGTAGTAGATGCAGGCAGGAGTCGGTCTACTTGTCACGGACGTGATGCCTATATACATGATCATGCGTAGATATTCTCATAATTATGCACTTTTCTATCAATTGCTCGACGGTAATTTGTTCACCCACTGTAATACTTATGCTATCTTGAGAGAAGCCACTAGTGAAACCTATGGCCCCCGGGTCTATTTTCCATCATATAAGTTTCTAATCTATTTTTACTTTGCAATATTTACTTTCAATCTTTATCATAAAAATACCAAAAATATTATCATCTCTATCAGATCTCACTTTTTCAAGTGGCCGTGAAGGGATTGACAACCCCTTTATCGCGTTGGTTGCAAGGTTCTTATTTGTTTGTGTAGGTACGAGGGACTTGCGTGTGGCCTCCTACTGGATTGATACCTTGGTTCTCAAAAATTGAGGGAAATACTTACGCTACTTTGCTACATCACCCTTTCCTCTTCAAGGGAAAAACCAACACATGCTCAAGAGGTAGCACTTAACCACCCACATCTTCAGGGGTGGCTTAGAAGCAATGAGTCTAAGTGCAGCATCTGAGAACTTCGGCTTTGGAGCCCTAGCAAATAGCCTTGCAGGAGGTGAATAATACTCATAAGAATAAGCAGAATAGTTCTTGGTCTTATGAGCATAGCGGTTTGAAGAAACACGCTCATATTCACAAGTCTGAGTATGGTTTCCCTGCAAAACATTGGCGTTAGTGTGACTCTGGTGAGTCCTATGTCTGTACGAAGCCTTTGGACCATATAAAGCCTTTGTTCTGAGATTTGTATTCTTCCCAGGTGGTGTCATGATGACATTCATAGGAAGATTCTCAAGACAACTTTTGGGTACCCAGATCTTCTTCATAGGAGGTCCATTCCTGCAGTTAGTACCAATATACCTGGCAAACACTTCACCATTCTGATTCTTGAACAGTTTATAGTTTGCACCAAAGGATTCATCAATGATATGCAACTTTCCACCGTTCCGTTTATTATGACAAGCTCCATCATTGTCATATTGCTAGCATGATCATGTAGTTGACATCGTATTTGTGGCAAAGCCACCGTTCATAATCCTTTCATACATGTCACTCTTGATTCATTGCATATCCCGGTACACCGCCGGAGGCATTCATATAGATTCATATTTTGTTCTAAGTATCAAGTTGTAATTGTTGAGTTGTAAGAAAAATAAAAGTGTGATGATCATCATTTTTAGAGCATTGTCCCAAGTGAGGAAAGGATGATGGAGACTACGATTCCCCCACAAGTCGGGATGAGACTCCGGACGAAAAATAAAATAAATAAAAGAGGCCAAAAAAAGAGAGAAAGGCCCAAACAAAAAAAAATGAGAGAAAAAGAGAGAAGGGACAATGTTACTATCCTTTTACCACACTTGTGCTTCAAAGTAGCACCATGATCTTCATGATAGAGAGTCTCTCTTTTTGTCACTTTCATATACTAGTGGGAATTTTCATTATAGAACTTGGCTTGTATATTCCAATGATGGGCTTCCTCAAAATGCCCTAGGTCTTCGTGAGCAAGCGAGTTGGATGCACACCCACTTAGTTTCTTTTCTTGAGCTTTCATATACTTATAGCTCTAGTGCATCCGTTGCATGGCAATCCCTACTCACTCACATTGATATCTATTGATGGGCATCTCCATAGCCCGTTGATACGCCTAGTTGATATGAGACTATCTTCCCCTCTTTTTGTCTTCTCCACATCCACCATTCTATTCCACATATAGTGCTATATCCATGGCTCATGCTCATGTATTGCGTGAAGATTGAAAAAGTTTTGAAAATGTTAAAGTATGAAACAATTGCTTGGCTTGTCATTGGGGTTGTGCATGATTTAAATACTTTGTGTGGTGAAGATAGAGCATAGCCAGACTATATGATTTTGTAGGGATAACCTTCTTTGGCCATGTTATTTTGAGAAGACATAATTGCTTCGTTAGTATGCTTGAAGTATTATTATTTTTATGTCAATATGAACTTTTGTCTTGAATCTTTCGGATCTGAATATTCATACCACAATTGAGTAGAGTTACACTAAAGTTATTCCAAGTAGCACTTCGCATCAAAATTCTCTTTTTATCATTTACCTACTCGAGGACGAGCAGGAATTAAGCTTGGGGATGCCTGATACGTCTCCAACGTATCTATAATTTTTGATTGCTCCATGCTATATTATCTACTGTTTTGGACCATATTGGGATTTATTTTCCAGTTTTATATTACTTTTGGGACTAACCTATTAACCGGAGGCCCAGCCCAGAATTGTTGTTTTTTTGCCTATTTCAGTGTTTCGAAGAAACGGAATATCAACGCAGTCCAAGCGGAATGAAACCTTGGGAACATGATTTTCTCATCGAGATAAGACCTAGGAGACTTGGACCCTCCGTCAAGAAAGCCACGAGGCGGTCACGAGGTGGGCGCCCCCTAGGCGTGCCCCCTGCCTCGTGGGCCTTGAAGCTCCACCAACATACTCCTTTCTCCTATATATACCTCACGCCCCCAAGCGATGGACACGGGCCAAAACCTAATTCCACATACAAATTTCTGTATCCACGAGATCCCATCTTGGGGCACATTAGGAGCTCATGGGAAGGGAATCCACCATGGAGGCTTCTACATCATCACCATGGCCTCTCCGATGAAGTGTGAGTAGTTTACTTCAGACCTTTGGGTCCATAGTTAGTAGCTAGATGGCTTCTTCTCTCTTTTTGGATCTCAATACAATGTTCTCCCCTTCTCTCGAGGAGATCTATTCGATGTAATCTTCTTTTTGCGGTGTGTTTGTTGAGACCGATGAATTGTGGGTTTATGATCAAGATTATCTATGAGCAATATTTGAATCTTCTCTGAATTCTTTTATGTATGATTGGTTATCTTTGGAAGTTTCTTCGAATTATCAGTTTGGTTTGGCCTACTAGATTGGTTTTTCTTGCAATGGGAGAAGTGCTTAGCTTTGGGTTCAATCTTGCGGTGTCCTTCCCCAGTGACAGTAGGGGCAGCAAGGCATGTATTGTATTGTTGTCATCGAGGATAACAAGATGGGGTTTATATCATATTGCATGAATTTATCCCTCTACATCATGTCATCTTGCTTAAGGCGTTACTCTTTTTTCATTAACTTAATACTCTAGATGCATGCTGGATAGTGGTCGATGAGTGGAGTAATAGTAGTAGATGCAGACAGGAGTCGGTCTACTTGTCTCGGACGTGGTGCCTATATACATGATCATGCCTATATATTCTCATAACTATGCTCAATTTTGTCAATTGCTCAACAGTAATTTGTTCACCCATCGTAGAAACTCTTATGCTCTTGAGAGAAGCCACTAGTGAAATCTATGGCCCCTGGGTCTATTCTCATCATATCAATCTCCAATCACTTTATTATTTGCTTTTCTTTTTTACTTTTGCCTTTTATTTTACCTTGCATCTTTATACCAAAAATACCAAAAATATTTTCTATCATCTCTATTAGATCTCACTCTCGTAAGTGACAGTGAAGGGATTGACAACCCCTAATCGCGTTGGTTGCATTGAGCTATTGTTTTTGTGTAGGTACGAGGGACTCGCGCGTGGCCTCCTACTGGATTGATACCTTGGTTCTCAAAAACTGAGGGAAATACTTACGCTACTTTGCTGCATCATCCTCTCCTCTTTGGGGAAATCCAACGTAGTGCTCAAGAGGTAGCACGCCTTCCGATGGATCACCTCTTCTTGTCTGTATACGGGGCACTGTTGATTTTACTAAGGAAGCATGTGTTGTCTCGTATGTTCGCACTCTCTAGACCTATTCTAACATCCGTTGCAGGGTATTCGGGATGGATACTGGTGTACTAGCGCCAACACCTTCTCCCTGGTTCAGTATTGAAAGTCTTGGAGGAAACTCGCTCTTCCTTGGACAAAACTATCCAATGATGGTGGAAGGCGATACAGCTGATGTTGACACAACATTATTACCATTTATGAGAAGCAACTGTATCTATACCTCGGACATTACTATGCTTCCCTACTATCATGGATTTGTCACGACAGATGTCCTAGGGTGAGGACTTAGTCGTGAGGCCAACACATCTATGTGGTAGCTTGAGAGGGGTTGAGCGTAATTGAGAGACACAACACAAGACAAGGATTTAGACAGCTTCGGGCCCCGGGAAACATCATCCGGTAACAACCCTACATGCTGTTTGAGGCTAGGTCTTATTATCATCACGAGGGAGTCGCCGTAAACCGGCTCTCCTCTTTGTGTCTAGCCCTAAGATTGTTTCTTCTTGCTTGTCCCTCTTTGGGGAGCCCTGCCCCTCCTTATATATGTTGAAGGGGCGGTTTACATGACTAGTCCTAGTTGGATTAGGATTACTCTATTACAAGTGGAGTCCTAGTCTTGCTTCCTTTGTAGGAGAATATTTATTATGTCTTCCTCTTAAACCGGCCCACCATAATATGAACCGGCCTTCATGAACCGCCGTTGGGCCACGGGTCTTGTCCTCCTCGACCCCACTTGCCGGGTTCTTGAATAAATAAACCGCCGGTCGAAGCGGGTCGCTAGTGAATCGCCAAGTGTCAGCGGGGTCTTCAAATAAACCGCCAAGTCCGGCCGGGTTACACTTCCGGCCGTTTTACACCGTGGGGTATATCCCCAACATTAGCCCCCATGTTTAGCTTGGATTTATCCATGGTAAACTTATGCTGCAAAATAAACACTAGAATAAATTTGGCAGGTTGTGCTCCAGTTTAAATATTCTTATAAATCAGCACTTGATCATCCTTAAGTCCTTATCATTTCTTCCTTTTGAAAAATCCGAGTCAATAGACCAGCTTCATAATCAATTTTCTTGTAGAAGATATTTCGTAAATAAAGAATCCATTTGAATCGGCCTTCAATGCTCTGATTTGAAAAAATATTGGTCTTCAAATATTCAACTGATATCAGCCGGTTTGAAAACGTAGAACTTGCCGGCTTATCATTGCGAAAATTGCTGGTTTATAAATATTGATGGCACCGGGTCATAATTGTTGCCGACGCCGGGTCATAGTTATTGGTGACGCCGAGTCATGATTGTTGGTAACGCCAGGTCATGATTGTTACAGACCCCGGGTCAATCTGGTTTGCTCAAAACTGGAAATTGAAAGATATTTCTCGCTTATATCCATATTACCTGTAGTCCCCAAGTCTTGAGCAGAACAAAGTGATGGTTTAAGACTTGCTTCAACATAAATACTGCCACTTTTGAAGAAATCCATGTTGTTTATCCTAGTCACTTAGTAAAAACTGAATACTCCATATTATGTAGCCCCCAAGTGCCGGGTTGTCTTGCTTGCAGCAACCTGGGACTTGAAATTGCCTTATGCTCATAAAAACTTCAACCAGTGTTAGCCCCCAATGGCCGGGTTATTATGCAATAATGAGCAGGGACTTTGTAAATATAATCATGTAGATTTGAGCAGTGATGTGTAGCCCCCAAGGGTCAGCTCAGTAAAATAATATTGAGCTAAGACTTTATATATACTTAAATTGTTGACAAGAGCAATTGGTAGCCCCCAAGGGCCGGCTCATTATGATATGATGAGTCGGGTCTTCAATAAGGTCAATAAAAATTACTTTGCATTAGCCCCCAAGTGTCATGGTGCATGCTTGCAGCGACATGAGACTTGCATATTTGATATAATCTTAACTTGACTAATGTAGCCCCCAAGTGCCGGGTCGTAAGCCTGCAGCGACTCGGGACTATTCCTTCCATTATAGAATGAATCATACCCATTGATAAAATAATAACCATTGCGCTAAAGCAACTTTGAAAACCTCAATCATAATACTGGTTATTGATAACCATAATAAAAAATCCAGCCATGTTGGCTATTCAAGATAATATAATCCGGTATGAAAAACCTTACTCATTCAATATCATAATGAAATTCAGCCAAGTTTGGCTATTTGAATAATATAACCCAATGATTTATAAGCGCATTATTCCAATGGCGCAATCCAATATATACTGGCGACTTATAGTCCAAAGCCAGGCCGGTTTAATAATCATCGGATAATTTATCAGCATATACTGACAACTTATATTCAAAAGCCAGGCCGGGCTAATGAACACCGGTGATTTATAATCATGCTTTATTCAACCCGTGACATTGAATCACATCGTTGGTTTACCAACTTTTTGGTAGTAAGAGTGATAACCCCAATCTTGAGTAATGATAACTCCTTTCATACTGTGCTGGTTTATGATAAAACCCTACCAGGTTGTGATACCGGTTTAACCATATATAACACTGGCAAGTCGTAGTCAAACCAGACCGGGCTGATAGTCTCCGGATTATAACTTGATCGTGTACTGAAAACTTGTAATTGAAAGTCAAGCCGGGTTAATGAACGCCGGTTTACTCCATAATACGATGGTAACAAAAAATCAAACCGGGCAGATAGTCTCCGGATTAAGATTTGACCGTGTTTTGTCAATTTGTAATTGACAGTCGAACCGGATTAACAATGTCGGTGTGAAAACGCAACAAAGAAATGTTTATCAAAAAATAAAAACAGAATTCAAGCAAGGGCAAAGATAAAACCATTGCAAATGAGGCTTTGAGCCGATCAAGAGGCATTACCATGGTCTGACACGACCAAGCCCCCAAAAGGCGTAGCTATTGTTCGAGTCAGCCAGGTCCCCAAATGATGCTTTGGCATTACACCGATCAAGAGGTGTAGCTATGGTTCGGGTTCGACCAAGCCCCCAAGTGATGCTATGGCACTAGGCCGATCAAGAGGCATGACTATGGTTCAGACGTGACCACGAGTCCCCAAGTGATGCTGTGGCTTTACGCCTATCAAAAGGTGTTGCTATGGTTCGGACGCGACCAAGCCCCCAAGTGATATTGTAGAAAGCTTTGATAAGCTGAATCAAGTGGTAAACCGGACCCCGCTTTATAAGCAGAAGCCCCCATGTGATCAATAATATGACATGCCAATAAGGCAGGATACCCATGTTTGAACCGTGCATCATGGCAACAGGTCCTCTTCGGCTACCTTTAACTTTTTGCAAGAAATAAATTCTTCTTGAACCGGGATTTTGAACCGGGTATTGAGAGCTTCAATGTTTTATGGGAGACATCTTTCCCTTGAACCGGATTTTAAACCGGAACCTTCATTTTCAGCCAGAAATTTTCTGACGGTCTTTCAGCTCGAACTTCTTGAACCAGAAATTCTTAAACCGGATTTGAGAGCTTCATAGCTTTGTGGGAGAACAAATTTCCCTTGAACCGGATATTAAATCGGCATTCTTTATTTTGAACCGGAAATTTTCTGACATCCTTCAAATTGTCATCAATATGGTAGTAGCCTCCGGGACGGGTTATCTTTCCTCAACGTCACGGGTTCTTGACTTCACTGAAAACCGGCATATCGCTGAATCATATCATTGTAGCCCCCGAGTGTCAAGGTGACTCGAGGAGTTGGCTTGAGATTCTCCGTGTTTGACCATAGCAGAAGGTGTATATCATTGACGTTGATAACGCGATGTGAATCCACAGAAAGTTGATGTGACTGTGGCGGGTTATAAATGATCCCGTATGAGCCGTGTCAGCAACTCGGCCAATGGCTCCTTCCAACTGGCGATTTGAAGTTAACCAAACTGTAGTGGCGGCGACTTGTGCGCCTGCCTATTGAACCATCCAGTGCAAACGGCGGTTGATGATAATTTGCCTCCAATTTGAAAGAAAACTGGGCTACCCAAGCTGTGACTTGCTCATACTCAATAAACAGCTCATGCAGACAGGTGCGGCCCGGTATGTTGATGTAGACTAGGCCGCAAGAAACGGACGACAAGGACGACCGCAACATCAGAAGCATCTTGGATAGATGAGTCGGCCGCGGCATTGTAAGCCGGTGCGGACGGGGAAGATCGGCACCGGTGTCGTAAACCGGCGCGGATGAGAGAGTCGCCCGCAGCATTGTAATCTGGTGCGGACGCACGAATCGGCCGTAGGCGCGGACGGATATAAACCGAACAGCAGGGTGGCAACCCACGATATAAATCCCTTTTGTAGTGAATAATTATCCTGCATATAAAAATATCGCAACCCAAAGTAATTGCTCTTTTTTTGAAAGAAAGCAATATATAATATAAAAATATAATGAATGGATTTCTCCTGGCACGTCAGGCAGTAGTTATCCTCCTCGTTGTAAGCCGGTATGGACGTGTGAACCGGCCGTGAAAGCAGATGGGCGAGTCGCCTGTGGCGTTGTAATCCGGTGCGGACGAGAGTCGGCCGCGGCATTATAAACCAGTGCGGACGAGAGAAATAGCCGCGGCATTGGAAACGGCACGTATGCGGGTAAATCGACCTTAGGCACGTATAATGACTTAATTGCATATGTTGATGTGGACGTAGAAGTCAGCCACAATATTTGAAGACGACACGGTCACGAGAGACGGGTGCGGCGCTGTAAGCCGGTGCGATCGTGAGAGATGGCCGCAATGTTTTAAACCGGTGTGAGCCTCATGTCCGTGGCATGACGTCACTTTTGTAGTGGACTTTGTCCTGCGTAAAATATATTAAAAGACAGAGTAATTGTTCTCAGAAGTATTAATACATACTAAAAATATTGAGAACAGATAGCACGTGATTTATTTTCCGGATGAACGCGGATACTGGCATCAGATAATGTTGAACAGTATCAGACGACCGCAGATTGTCATTTGATTTTTGATGTGATGACTTCCACGTGATACTA
The DNA here is from genome assembly GCA_021605205.1 of Aegilops longissima. Lineage (NCBI taxonomy): Eukaryota > Viridiplantae > Streptophyta > Magnoliopsida > Poales > Poaceae > Aegilops > Aegilops longissima. Next base: position 414,037,665 of record CM038676.1, on the reverse strand, counting down.
TCAATTTGGAGGTCATGATGGGCCTGGGAACTTGTGCCCTTGAGAAATTTGCCTCTTCACATGGCGAAGGAGACTAAAAATAGCTGGTTTGGGTATTTCCTCACGTGAGAACCTTTGGCTGAACGATTCCTTCCTCGATCCATATGCCGATTTGACGGGCACTACGGACCATCTGTTGATGACTGCACGAGTGGACCTGTCCCAGCAGCTTGCTCAAGGATGTCTAAGAAAAAGAAAACCAATACGCTAATCCGATATGACCCGCAGACGAAATTCATGTCGGTCTCGTAAAGAAACGGATGGATGCAACCCTGAATTCTCCTCTTGATTTAATTTCGCATCCATCCGCTCCAAAGTTTAATCATGACTTTGACCACCGAACCGACGAACTTGTCAGCTCCACAATTGTTTCGCGCTGACTCTTCTTCATCTGACGATTAACCCCGATCCTGATTTGGAAACAATTCCTTTTAACTTAATCTCGGCTTATCCTCGGATTGGACCCGTTTATCTTGGCGAGTCTCTGCTAGCTCTGACAATTTGTGTTGTTCCGTCCATTCCGCCGTCCGTTCCACCGTGAGCCGGGTGGTAAATCGCGGTAAAACGCATGTATCTTGATTTGCCTCTGGTCGTACCGGTAGCCTCGGGTGAACGTAGCAGTTGAAAAAACAAATCTGAACTTGTAGCTCGACGTGATGAGTGACAGCGACTTGGGAAATCAACATGCTAATTTGTGGAAATCACCACGTACTAGAAGTAGTACTAGTTGATCAGGTAGCAGCAGCAGCAACGTAGCCTAGTGTCTCGGGACTTGAAGCCAGCAAAACAATCCACAGCAGGTGAAATTGACGTCTCAGGCTTTCGGAGACTTGACAGATTGATGCGTTTGCTACCACGCCTCGAGTCCAGCAGCGGAGATTGCCGGATCAGACAACAACACTGGAGGCGTGCGCGTAGGAACTCCAGTCGGTCTCGGCCGCAACAGAAATCGATCCGGATTTTAATTGACAGATCGCCAGACGCGTGCCGCGGCGCACACGGGAACCCTAATCCTCTCGTCTCAAATTTTGAATGTGCCAGCTCCAGAATTAGCTATTATTCTGTTCTCATGTATACGATCCAGATCCTTGAAACTGATTTCTTCATTCGAAAAATTGCGCACTTCTCGAACCCTAAAAGAGAGATCCCTCCAAGAACTCAACACCATGGTGGGCGTCAACTGTCGTGGATTTGTCACGGCAGATGTCATAGGGTGAGGACTTAGTCGTGAGGCCAACGCATCTATGTGGTAGCTTGAGAGGGGTTGAGCGGAATCGAAAGACGCAACACAAGACAGGGATTTAGACAGCTTCGGGCCCCGGGAAACATCATTCGATAACAACCCTACATGCTGTTTGAGGCTAGGTCTTATTATCATCACGAGGGAGTCGCCGTAAACCGGCTCTCCTCTTTTTGTCTAGCCCTAAGATTGTTTCTTCTTGCTTGTCCCTCTTTGGGGAGCCCTGCCCCTCCTTATATATGTTGAAGGGGCGGTTTACATGACTAGTCCTAGTTGGATTAGGATTACTCTATTACAAGTGGAGTCCTAGTATTGCTTCCTTTGTAGGAGAATATTCCTTATGTCTTCCTCTTAAACCGGCCCACCATAATATGAACCGGCCTTCATGAACCGCCGTTGGGCCACCGGGTCTTGTCACTCCTCTGACCCGCCTGCCGGGTTACCAATGAATCGTAAACCGCCAGGTCCAAGCGGGTCGCTAGTGAATCGCCAAGTGTCTGCGGGGTCTTCAAATAAACCGCCAAGTCTGGCCGGATTACACTTCCGGCCGGTTTACGCCGCGGTGTATATCCCCGACACCTACCATCCCAATATGGGTATTGAAATAGGACGCTTCAGCCTGGATGATCATTCCTGCGTTGGACTCGAGATTGACAGTAGATGGCCCTTCCCAGAGAATCACTTCTGGTTCAAAGCAAGTGTTTCCAACGCCGACGAGTGGTTGAGCTGAAGTTAATTTCATCTCTTTGTTATTTTTTGTGTGAGAAAAACTTTACTAGAATGTTTTGTTCGAAAAGATATATAATCCAACGTGGTTGTGGGTTGATGATTTGTTGTATGTAACCAATGGTACATTTGCATATGCGTCCATGAACTCATGCGTGAAAGTGGTGTCCATATGAACAGTGCTAGTGATTTTAGCTGCAAAAATTAGATAGTGCTAGTGATTTGTAGCTGCATATTTTGACAAATCGCAGTGTTACAAGGTTGACAAATGGCAATGTTACTAGATAAACAAATGTCAATCTTTCGGTTTGAGAAATGGCAACATACCCAAAATGACAGATATGCAAATCTTACCCAATTGTTTATGCATTAGTTGCACACGGGTCATACAAAACAACCGTTTGCGTTGAAGGGATGCAGAAATCCTGCTTGGCACATTTTCCCTTGGCTTCCCGGGGAAGCTGTCGGTTTGCATACGGGTGTTCAAACTAAAACGTTTGCTATGAGTGTTTTATATTTAAAAACCGTTGACGTTTTTTTTCAAAATAAAATCGTTTGATAAGTCTGTACATTAAGAGAGAAAAACACAAGTTCATTCAAACCATATCTTTCATTTAGTCACACTGCGAATTTATATTCATATGATCGAGAATTCGAGATACAGTATTAAATCCCAAAAAAACTATTTCCGGCAGCGGCAGAGGCGGCGTGCCACGCCGTCGTTGACGTCCTCCGGGACGCCGTTGTTGAAGTCTTCAAGGCAGCACAAAATGTTCTTCACTTGTAAATCAAACATCATGTCGTCGTGCGATCGATGGGCGGGGCGCGGGAGGACAGCAACCGGCACCGCTGAGAGGTAACGGTCGACGACAGCATCCCATGCCGCTGAGGGGGGGGCGGGCGCACGGTCACGGGCGCGGCGGGTGCAACAAAACGCATGGGGACCGGCGCCGCGGTGGGTGGAGGGGCGCGCACGGGCGTTGCGGGTGCAGCCAAACGCACGGGGGCTGGCGCCACGGTGGGTGGAGGGGCGCGCACGGGCACGGGCACTGGCGCTGGCATGTACACGAGCTCGCGCAGGTCCGCAGAGACCTCGCTGATGCCCGCGTCTTATAGCTTTGCGATAGTGCTCGGCGACCAGCCCGTCAATGCTACGGGGATGGTCACTGGCGGGGGCATGGGGATGGGAGCTGGGATGGGAGCGAGGGCAACCGCCGCGGCCAGCTCGTTCTGGGCCATGTCTATGAGGCCCCATTCCTCCTTATTTTCTATCTCCTTCGGCTCAGAGTCGACTTCACCAAACTTGAAGACTAGTGGCAGATGATCATTCTGCGCCATGGCGGTGGAGGTCTGCGGGGTGGGGGGGGGGGAATGGGAGGCGAACCGTAAGGCCACCCGTATTAAACAGTGGCTCGGGCGCCATTAATGGAGAGGAAGGCAGGCGGCCATGGAAGTCAAAGGGCTCGCTTCCAAGTGAGCCGGCACAGCGTAAAGCTCACACACTTCCCGGTGAGCCTACGCATTGGAGGACAGCTTGCACGCCTTTTGGTCAGCCTGTGCACCGGACTGCACTCGCACGCCTCCCGTCCAGTCAAGGTCAAGCAGCTGTCCGCACGGCACCTCCTACAACCATTAAAACCAAGACACATGGCGTCACGTGAATGGTTAACAGAACGCACACGTTTTGAATTATACAAACGTTTGAGATATTAAAGTGGCAGCTATTTTTTCAAAATGCCGTTGTTGGCTGTCATTATTTGAGTGCGCCTTCTCTCAAAATGGACATGAAAAATACCACATCATGTCGGGTGCCATTCCATGATAGCATGCCAAGTTTCATGAATTTCAGACGAGTTTTGGATTTACTAGAATTTAAGAACCAGGCATCTCAATGTTTTGTCGGCAATCAACGGTGCCCTGGTGTTTGAAATTCATTCCCATTTATTGCATGGGACCTAAGCATGCACCCAAGGACACAGATTTGTTTTTTCAACCAATTTTTATGCACTGGAGCACGTGCATGTAGTTCAAATTTGAATTATGCACATAAATGCATTGAAAACTCAGTTAATGCATAAAAATGTCCAAAAGAACCCCGAAAAATCAAAAAAATTGACACAACACTCCTGTTGTTCTATGTTGACACGAGAAAACTTTTGGAAGCAATAAGAGGCAGTGGATGTCGTTTCGTCCCCAAATGTGGGACGTTCCCTACCGAAACCGTGATGCTTGTTGTGAGAAGCTCTAGTTTGTGAGAAGCATATACCCAAACCTGCCCCAAACGGGACAAAAAATTTACCACGGCATGTTGATGCCGCTCCATGAAAGCATGCCAAGTTTCATGAATTTCATACGAGTTTTGGATTTACTAGAATTTAAAATGAGGCATCTGAATGTTTTGCCGGCAATCAACGGTGCCCTCATGTTTGAAATTAATTCCCATTTATTGCATGGGACCTAAGCATGCAGCCAAGGACATAGATTTGATTTTCAACCAATTTATATGCACTGGAGCATGTGCATGTAGTTCAAATTTGAATTATGCACATAAATGCATTGAAAACTCAGTTAATGAATAAAAATGTCCAAACGAACCCCAAAAAATCCCAAAAATTGACACAACACTCATGTTGTTCTATGTTGACACGAGAATTTTTTTGAAAGCAATAGGAGGCAATGGACATCGTTTCGTCCCGAAAGGTGGGACGTTCCCTACCGAAACCATCATGCTTGTTGTGAGAAGCTCGGGTTTGTGAGAAGCATATACCCAAACCTGCCCCAAACGGGATAAAATTTTTACCACGTCATGTTGATGCCGCTCCATGAAAGCATGCCAAGTTTCATGAATTTCAGACGAGTTTTGGATTTACTAGAATTTAAAAACGAGGCATCTCAATGTTTTGCCGGCAATCAACGGTGCCATGGTGTTTGAAATTCATTCCCATTTCTTGCATGGGACCTAAGCATGCACCCAAGGACACAGATTTGATTTTTCAACCAATTTATATGCACTGGAGCATGTGCATGTAGTTCAAATTTAAATTATGCACATAAATGCATTGAAAACTCAGTTAATGCATAAAAAATGTCCAAACGAACCCCGAAAAATCACAAAAATTGACACAACACTCATGTTGTTCTATGTTGACACGAGAATTTTTTTGAAAGCAATAAGAGGCAATGGATATTGTTTTGTCCCCAAAGGTGGGACGTTCCCTACCGAAACCATCATGCTTGTTGTGAGAAGCTCTGGTTTGTGAGAAGCATATACCCGAACCTGCCCCAAATGGGACAAATTTTTTAACACGGCATGTCGATGCCGCTCCATGATAGCATGCCAAGTTTCATGAATTTCAGACAAGTTTTCGATTCACTAGAATTTAAAAACCAGGCATCTCAATGTTTTGCCGGCAATCAACAGTGCCATGGTGTTTGAATTTCATTCTCATCTCTTGCATGGGACCTAATAATTCACCCAAGGACACACATGTGATTTTTCAACCAACTTTGGTGCATTGGAGCATGGGCTTGTAGTTCAAATTTGAATTATGCACATAAAATGCCTAGAAAACCTAGTTAATGTATAAAAAAGGCCAAACGAACCTCCAAAAATTCCAAGATTGAACACAACACTCCTGTTGTTCTATGTTGACACTAGAATTTTTTTAAAGCAATAAGAGGCAACGGATATCGTCTCGTCCCCAAAGGTGGTACGTTCCCTATCGAAACCATCATGCTTGTTGTGAGAAGCTCTGGTTTGTGAGAAGCTTATACCCAAACCTGCCCCAAGTGGGACAAAATTTTCACCACGGCATGATGATGCCGCTCCATGATAGCATGCCAAGTTTCATGAATTTCAGACGAGTTTTGGATTTACTAGAATTTAAAAACCAGGCATCTCAATGTTTTGCCGGCAATCAACAGTGCCCTGGTGTTTGAAATTCATTCCCATTTCTTGCATGGGACCTAGAAATTCACCCAAGGACACACATGTGATTTTTCAACCAACTTTGGTGCATTGGAGCATGTGCTTGTAGTTCAAATTTGAATTATGCACATAAAATGCCTAGAAAACCCAGTTAATGTATAAAAAAGGCCAAACGAACCCCGAAAAATTCCAAGAGTGAACACAACACTCCTGTTGTTCTATGTTGACACTAGAATTTTTTTGAAAGCAATAAGAGGCAACAGATATCGTCTCGTCCCCAAAGGTGGTACGTTCCCTATCGAAACCATCATGCTTGTTGTGAGAAGCTCTGGTTTGTGAGAAGCTTATACCCAAACCTGCCCGAAATGGGATAAAATTTTCACCACGACATGTGGATGCCACTCCATGATAGCATGCCAAGTTTCATGAATTTCAGACGAGTTTTGGATTTACTAGAATTTAAAAACCAGGTATCTCAACGTTTTTCCGGCAATCAACAGTGCCCTGGTGTTTGAAATTCATTCCTATCTCTTGCATGGGACCTAGAAATTCACCCAAGGACACACATGTGATTTTTCAACCAACTTTAGTGCATTGGAGCATGTACTTGTAGTTCAAATTTGAATTATGCACATAAAATGCCTAGAAAACCCAGTTAATGTATAAAAAAGGCCAAATGAACCCCGAAAAATTCATTCCCATTTCTTCCATGGGACCTAAGCATGCACCGAAGGACACAGATTTGATTTTTCAACCAATTTGTATGCACCGGAGCATGTGCATGTAGTTTAATTTTGAATTGTGCACCCGAAATGTCTAGAAAACCACTTTAACGTATGAAATGTCCAAACGAACCCTGAATAATTCCAATTCTTTTACGACACACATACAGTTGCATGTTCACTATAGATAAAAGGCCTAGCAATTCAAACACCGTCCATTGCCGCTGTGACCCCATTTTGTAATTCAAATCAAGTAGATCCGACACAGTTTATTCTCACCAACAGTGTGAGATGTAGTACAAAATATCTTGGAGCACCGTTGGTGTATATTACGCCTATGGCTTACGCGAGAAGGTGCGTCGGCAACAGTCCACAGCCGGCGTGTCAAGCACACTAGCTCGCTCCCCCAAAACTCCCGCCTCTGCATCCCTCTCTGCTTTAGTCCCTTGATTCAAATTTTCAGTAGCCCCAGCATTTTAATCCCACCTCTGCATCCCTCGCAATCTCAAAAATATCTGCTCGCCCTTGATCCAAATTTTCAGTAGCCCCGCCTTGTTACTCCCGCCTAGAAAAATTTTCAGTTGCCGCAGTATTTCCTCAAACACAACCTCTGCTCACACAGACACACACAACCCTCGAAACCATTGGTAGGTCGCCGCCATCGCCGGCGCCTCCATCCTCAACCTCTGCCTGTGTGCCGGGGAGCTCGAATAGCCAATGGCCAAAAAGAGGTTTATCGCGGCCTTTTCGCCTGACGCCGGCGAGGTGGCTGGCGAGGTGTCCCCATCGTCCTCCGCGGGCCCGATCCGCTATCGCTGGTCCGTCCATCTGCCCGCCGCCGCGCCCCTATGCCGGTTCGAGGACTTCCCCGTCCTCCCCCGGACCCGGCGGCTGACGAAGTCCTACCTCGGGGTCCGGCAGCGGCGGTGGGGGACGTGGGTCGCCGAGGTTACAGATTGAGAGACCCACACCCGCCGGTGGCTCGGTAGCTTCCACACGGCCGAGCTCGCGGCCATGGAGTACGACCGCTGGCAGGTCCGCTACCACGGGGCGGCGGCTAGGCTCAATTTCCCCTTCGGCACACGTCCGGTCCACCTTGTTCCGCCGGAGCCATGACTCGGCTATGGCGCGGGAGGACTGCAAGGCGTGGGAGCGTCTCGAGGCCGAGGCCGCCGACGAGGCCTACATGCAAGAGCTCAGCCGGCAGCACCCGGAGCTCGTGGAGGCAGAGCGGGCGATCTTCGTCGGCACGGAGGGCGGCGAGGTTATCGCGCTCTCCTCCGATGACGAGGTCGAAGGCGGCGAGGACGGCAACGCGGAGGGCGGCGAGGTTATCGCGCTTTCCTCTAATGACAAGGTCGAAGGCAGCGGCGATGGTGGCGAGGAGGGCGTCGAGATGGGCCCCGAGGACGAGGAGATTGACATCGACGAGTGGAGGAGTGCCTACCCCAACGACCCCGACGACGGTACTAGCCCGGACCCGTACATGACGGGGAAGGATTGGCTTGACCTCTACTTCGACCAAAAGTATTTTAGCTTAGTTTAAATTTAAGTTTTATGTTCGGTTATGCAAAACTATCTATTTTTATGTTTGAATGCATGCTACTTTCGGTTGAACCTGCTTTGAACTTGATCAATTTGAAGTTTACAACCTTATGTTTAGGGGATCGACTAGAAACGGCCAAAAATTCCTGGAGTATATATATATCCACTAAGGGTTTTAGTCCTTTAACTTTTCAAGGATTGCCTAGAGATGTCCTTATGACTTTTATTTCAGTTCTTCACAATGTGATGCTCTATATGTGCAACTATTTGCTGTGCAGTTCAATTTCATCAATAACAGTTTCAACAATACCACTATGAATTATGATATTTGGTTGATGTTAAGGATATTGCAGTTAACATGCCTTTTCGTTTTTCAATTGTTGTTTAGCAACATGCATTGTACTGACAATCCCGGGCTACATAACAACAAGGAAGAGTGTTACCTTAATGTTCTGATGATGTCTATATATACATGTAATAAAATCTTATATAATGGGATGGATGGAGTGTTGTACTACATCATTTTTCAATTGTTGTTTACCTTCTAATATTAACTTGGTGCTTTTAGGTACATATATCATTGCCAAAGATCCACACTTCGACCCTTTCTGCGTATGGGGCAATGAGATATTCATGAACGAACATCAAGTGAGGAAACTGATAAAGATTGTTACTAAAATGGGTCAAAAGATGTCAATCAAACTATTTGTTTACACTTTATGAAAGACAACAGTGAACTGCAGGATGGTAAGTAAGAATCCTGTAGCCTTCTTTTTACTGCCCGTAATGAGTTGTGTTAGATGACAATATCTGAATCTTTTTTCTTTTGCAGTGGATCCTGAAGCAGTTTACTCAAGATTACCTCTCAAACTACATGATTGGGGGCCGGCCATCACAAGGGGTTGGACTAGAGTCCTGCATGCCTTCTGCATCCAGGAGAGCACAATAGGACCATTCCGCTTCACCTTGTTCAGGAATTGGAATGTCTGTCGCCTCTCTATTTACCATCTGTAATAGTACAAGTATACAACCCTGGTACATCATTCTTTATTTGGTGCTTCTGTAATTCTTAAACATATGTACCTGTGAATCGAATAATGCATTGGTTGTTTGAACCTGATGGATATGAATGAAGCTATAGCCTACTTTCAAGTTTAAGGTACAATTTTAAATAGCAGCAATTAAATTAGGGCGAAATTACGTTGTGCAGGTCATTACGGCACACACGGTTGGTAAAACACAAACTTTTGCGATATACACCATAATCCGAGACGGTTCACAGAGAGGAAATGTGTGCAAGCATGCACACAGTTGTCGTTCACAAAGCGTGTGTGATGTCAGACACTATCACATACGGTGCGGGAAAACTAAATGTGTGTGATTGTCTACCTATCGTACACGGTTTATAATCATGGACTGTTTGTGATTTGCTAGGCATCGTAAATCTCTCGTGCCTAGAATCTGCCTGGAAAGCTCCCGTGCCTAGAATCTGCCTGGTTTTAGGCAGAACCACAAAACTCCGACTGTGATGGCAATGTGAGCACAAACGAGTAGCAAGTATGAAGCGTTTGGGATATTCGAGATATCAGAAACGGTTATATAGGGACAACTGTATGCATCAAGGCTCCCTATCCCCGATGGTTTTTCGGTCGTGTGGGAAGGACCCCCCTATCGCCCACACTCACTTGGCGACGGTTCCAAATGCCATCACGGAAAGGGGGTTTAAACCGTTTGTTTAGGACCGACGCGCACGAGTGGTGCTAGTTATCGACTAGAGGGGGGGGGGGTGAATAGGCGATTTTTATGAAAGTCTTCAAAACACGGGAGCTTTGAAGACAAACAATAGAAATGGACCTATTGATATGCAGCGAAAGGTGGACTGCACTAGACAGGCCATAGTCAAGCAAGCAAAGTAATGGAAGCACGAAGACTGTTAGCAGCCAGGTAGAATGGATCAGGATGGAAGATAGTATGAAGCCAAACAACAATAGTATTCACTCAGTGATGCCAATCAGATCAGGCAAGCAGGCAATGACTTCATAAAGACATACTGTAAGTAAAGAGAGGTAAGAGATAGAACCAGTTACTTGGTGAGGACAAGGATTTGTTGGACCAGTTCCAGTTGCTGTGACAACTGTACGTCTGGTTAGGGAGGCTGAGATTTAACTCAGAAGACCGCGTCTTCACCTTATTCCCCTTGAGCTAAGAACACGTAGCCCTCGCCCAATCACCGTGGTAATTCTTCAAGGTAGACTTCCAAACCTTCATAGACTTTGTTCACCGGCAATCCACCATGACTCTTGGATGCTCAGAACGCGATGCCTAACCGGCTGGAGGATTCACAGTCCTCAAGTGTAACAAGTCTTCAGATCCATGAGCGGAAAGACTTGATGATGCCTAACACTCTTTGGCTCTGGGTGTTTTGGGCTTTGTCCTTGCAAGGATCTCTCTCTCAAACGCTTCGGAGGTGGGTTGCTCTCAAACGACAAAATCCGTGCACTAACTCTGAGCAGATACCAATTTATGGTGTAGGGGGTGGGCTATTTATAGCCAGGAGGCAACCCGACCTGATTCATCTGAAATGACCCTGGGTCACTAAGGAACTTACACGTGTTGAACGGTCATATTTCAAACACACATGGCAGCTTGACATGGGCTACAAGTAAAGCTGACTCATCCAGCTCTGGATAAGATTTGCTCTCATTGTCTTCGCTCGAAGACATATGATTTGGTTGAGCATCACATCAGTCACTCTGACTTTGTTCACTTGGACCCCACTTAACAGTGCGGTGGTTCCTATGACTCAATAAAGAAGAAAATGAAACTACGAAACAACTATGTCTTCGTACTCCATAGTCTTCACGTGAATGTCTTCTCAAGTCATAATCTTCGTTGTGAATATCTTCACAGACCACCATTATCTTCAATGTCTTCACACATTTTTAGGGGTCATCTCTAGTAGGTAAACCGAATCAATGTGGGACTACTACTTTTGTTATCCTGCAATTCTCACAAACACATTACTCCCTCAACCAAATTTGTCGTCAATACTCCAAAACCAACTAGGGGTTGCACTAGATGCACTTACATAAACTTCTCTTTTGTGTGTTTGTTTCTCTCACGGAACGGTAATGGGTGGCTAGTATTTTTGATGCTGGATGTGTTATTCTCAAGATGAGTGTTTATTCACTTGTTATTGCACGAGAGTAAGGAAAAGGTCTTAGGGATGCCCAGTCCCGAAATGCAAAAATGAATTTACTTTATATTGTCAAATAATAGATTCCTTGGAAAGTGTTGGTATGGAGGGCACCCGTGGATACGGTTAGCCATGGAAAGTGAAAGAATGGTGGAAAAAGGAATAAACTTTATTTTATGTTTGGGAACTGCCTATGGCATATCTAGCATGGAAATGTTGGGAACTCTAAGTCGTTTTTGTTGGTGGGATGGATACACCTCCCAAAATGTTTTTATCTCTATTTTTTTCGCTTTGAGCTCTGGGACCTCTACAAGTCCCTACTTCCCTCTGCGAAGGGACTTTCTTTTACTTTATGCAATTTTTATTTTGAAATTTGAGTCTCCATCTTCTCTCATAAAAAGCACCAACTAGGAGGCAATATGATCGTGCTTAAGTATTGGGTGTAGTTAATATTCGAGTGTGTTTCATGAATGGAACAATGTTTGAGCATGATGGGCTAGGGATAACTTACTTTAGCATTGATATTTTGAAAGACATGGTTGCTTGTTGATATGCCTGAGTATCTAAATTATTATGTCAAAACTAGACTATTGCTTTGAATCACATAAAAGTCCAAATGCCCATGCTATAAATAAAACCAATATGATATGACATTATGGACAACACTCCACATCAAAAAAATATGTTTTTATCACTTACCTACTCGAGGACGAGTAGGAGTTAAGCTTGGGGATCCTGATACGTCTCCAACGTATCTATAATTTTTTATTCTTCCATGTTGTTTTATTATCAATCTTGGATGTTTTATAATCATTTTATAGTCATTTTATATCATTTTATTGGTACTAACCTATTGACATAGTGCCAAGTGCCAGTTGCTATTTTTCCATGTTTTTTACATCGCAGGAAATCAATATCAGACGAAGTCCGAATGCCACAAAACTCCACGATATTTTTTTATGGGCCAGAAGGAAGGCAATGGGCCCTGGTTGCACCTGGAGGGTGCCCCGAGGGGGGCACAACCCACTAGGGCGCGCCCTGGTGGGTTGTGCCCACCTCGGGTGCCCCCCGGACCGCCTCTTTGCTCTATAAATACCCCAAAAATACCAGAACCCTAAAGGCATCAATGAAACATTCATCCAGCCGCCGCAGAGTCCAGAACCACCAGATCCAATCTAGACACCATCTCGGATGGGGTTCACCACCTCCATTGGTGCCTCCCCGATGATGCGTGAGTTGTTCCTTGTAGACCTTCGGATTCGTAGTTAGTAGCTAGATGGCTTTCTCTCTCTCGCTGAATTCTCAATACAATGGTCTCTTGGAGATCCATATGATGTAACTCTTTTTGCGGTGTGTTTGTTGGGATCTAATGAACTTTGAGTTTATGATCAGTCATATCTTTTTATATCCTTCAAATTTATTTGAGTTTCTTTCATCTCTTATTTGCATGATCTCTTATAGCCTTGTATTTCTTCTCCGATATTTGGGTTTTGTTTCGCCAACTTGATCTATTTATCTTGCAATGCGAAAAGGTGCCCGGTAGTGGGTTCGATCTTATGGTGCTCGATCCCAGTGACAGAAAGGGAACCGACACGTATGTATTGTTGCTACTAAGGATAAAAATACGAGACTATATCTACCGCCATATATATAAACGGATCTTGTCTACATCATGTCATCGTTCTTATTGCTTACTCCGTTTTTCCATGAACTTAATACACTAGATGCATGCTAGATAACAGTCGATGTGTGGAGTAATAGTAGTAGATACAGGCAGGAGCCGGTCTACTAATCTTGGACGTGATGCCTATGTAATGATCATTGCCTGGATATCGTCATAATTATTTGAGGTTCTATCAATTGCCCAGCAGTAATTTGTTTACCCACCGTTTTTCTCGGGAGAAGCTACTAGTGAAACCTACGGCCCCTGGGTATTCTTTCTTATATATGTGCTTTGCGATCTATTTTATTTGCACTTTTTGTCATTTATTGTTTTTTAGCCTCTTTGACAAAGTTAGTAAGAAGAAAAACCTCGATCTTCAGTTCAGATCTATTAAACCAAAAATACAAAAATACTTTGTTGCACTTTATTTTATTTGTGATCTATTATTTCAATCTATTACAACTTTCTCCCGTCCATGCATGGTTTCTGGCGCCGTACCCCGAAAGGGATTGACAACCCCTTTAACACGTCAAGTTGCGAGGTGTTGTTATTTGTGTCAAGTGGCTGTTTACATTGTGTTGCTTGGTTCTCCTACTGGTTCGATAACCTTGGTTTCATTTCTGAGGGAAATACCTACCGCCGCTGTGCTGCATCATCCCTTCCTCTTTGGGGAAATACCGATGTAGCTTCAAGCGACATCAGTGCCTGGTAAATCGGCATACCCAGTGGGCAAGATAGCTTTGGAAGTGGCTTTTGGTGATGATCATGATTCCAGAGTTGAGACTTTGACCTTTGAGGTGGCTAGGATTAAGAGCCCTTATCACGCTTTGTTTGGGCGGCCAGCTTATGCTAAGTTCATGGAAAGGCCTTGTTATGTTTATCTACAGCTTAAGATGCCGGGTCATAAGGGTACTATCACTGTACATGGGAACAAAGATAGCCTTGGAGTGTGAAGAGGGCGATGCTGCTTATGCTGAGTCTGTTTGTGCAACAGAGGAGTTGAAGTTTTACAAAGATAATGTTGACCCAGTAGATATGACACCTTCGAAGAAGCCAACCACAGAGCATCACCCCTTGTTGAAGTTTAAGTTGGCAGACGACACTAAGCTGGTTGACTTTGTTCGTGGCGACTCATCCAAGCACTTCAGTATCAGTGCTAATTTGGATCCGAAATAGGAAAGCGCGCTCATTGAGTTCATCCTTGAGAACCGAGACATCTTTGCACGGAAGCCTTCAAACATGCCAGGTGTACCGAGGGAACTCACTGAGCACACTCTCAATATTGATCCAAAGTTTAAACCGGTCAAACATTTTTTGCATTGCTTTAATGAAGAGAGGCGTAAGGCCATTGGTGAAGAAGTGGCCCGGCTCTTGGCAGTTGGGTTCATTGTTGAAGTTTTTCATCCTGAATGGTTGGCTAACCCGGTGCTGGTACTTAAGAAAAATGGTACTTGGCGCATGTGTGTAGATTACACAGACCTTAATAAAGCCTGCCCAGCCGATCCTATTGCTCTCCCTCGTATTGATCAGATCATTGATGCTACGGCAGGTTGTGAGCCTTTGAGTTTTTTGGATGCTTACTCTGGTTATCATCGGATCTAGATGGCTGTTAAGGACCAGGAGAAAACATCTTTCATCACTCCCTTTGGAGCCTTCTGCTATGTCCCTATGCCTTTTGGGCTCAAGAGTTCCCAGGCGTCTTATCAACGATGTGTTAAGAATTGCCTCCATGATCAGATTGGGTGCAATGTTCATGCTTATGTAGATGATATTGTGGTGAAGTCCAGGAAGAAAGACACCTTGATACATGATTTGAAAGAGACCTTTGACAATATTCGGGTCTACAAAATGATGCTTAACCCGGCCAAATGTGTCTTTGGTGTACCAGCAGGCAAACTCTTGGGTTTTCTGGTTTCTGAACGAGGTATTGAAGCTAACCCGGAGAAAATCAAGGCTATCACTTCCTTGGCTAAACCAACATGTGTTAATGATGTTCAACATCTGGTGGGTCATATTGCGGCCTTAAGCCGGTTCATAAGCCGGTTGGGTGAAAAAGCTATCCCTCTGTACCAGATGATGAAGAAAACAGATCGCTTTGTCTGGAGTGATACTGCTGATCAGGCGTTTGAAGACTTGAAAAAATAGTTAGCCGGGTCGCCGATCCTTGCTGCTCCTATTGATAAGGAGTCCTTGTTGTTATATGTGGCTGCTAATAGCTGAGCTGTCAGCATGGCAATTGTTGTGGAAAGGAAAGAATAAGGCAAGGACTATCCGGTTCAGCACCGGTTTATTATATCAGTGAGGTCCTCATTGAATCCAAGCAGAGGTATCCACATTGGCAGAAACTCGTATATGGAGTGTTCATGGCTAGTCGTAAATTGAAGCAGTACTTCTTTGGTCATCCCATCACTGTGGTCAATTCTGTCCCTTTGGAGTATATTATTCAAAACAGAGAAGCCACATGTCGGGTAGCCAAATGGTCCATCGAGCTTGGACCCCATGGTTTGAAGTATATGCCTCGAACAACTATCAAGTCTCAAGCACTGGTGGATTTTATCAATGATTGGATTAAGCTACAGATGCCTGAGGAGAAGCCGGATAGCACATATTGGACTATTCACTTCGATGGATCCAGGCAGTTGGAAGGCTCGGGGGCTGGTGTTATTTTGACTTCCCCACGAGGTGATAAATTTTGTTATGTTTTAAGGTTGATGTTCCCTTGTACTAACAATGCAGCTGAGTATGAGGCCTTGCTCCATGGTCTTCGGATGACTAAGGAGATGAACTTAAGCCGGTGAGGTGTTTTGGTGACTCAGATTTGGTGGCTCAGCAAGTTTCAGGCACTTGGGATTCTAAGGATCTACTCATGGCGGCTTACTGCCGAGAGGTCGATGCTATTGCTGGTCATTTCAAAGGTTATCAAGTGGAACATGTTGATCGCAGGAAAAATGAGGCGGTTGATGCTTTAAGCCGTCTAGGATCCCAGCGTAAGTGGTACCACCTAATGTTTTCCTTCATATTCTGCATAATCCTTCAGTCAAATTGCCTACGGAGGAAGAGCTTGCTATTCCTGACCCCGAGGCGCAGTTGGTGGCGGCTCTTCATGCTATTCCTGATTGGACAGTCCCATATTTGTCTTATATGACCCGGGGCGAGTTACCTGAAGATGAAACTTTGGCTAGGCAGATAACTCGGCGATCTAAGTCAATAACTATTGTCAATGGAGAGTTGCACCCCTGCAGTGTCACAGGGGTGTTTCCACGTCATGTTTCTCCCGAGGAGGGCCGTGAGATTCTATGAGAGATTCATGAAGGAGATTGTGGTCATCATGCCGGCTCTAAGTCTCTTGTAGCCAAGGCTTTTCGTCATGGGTTTTATTGGCTGACGGCTCATGCTGATGCAGAAGATTTGGTCAGTAAATGTGATGGTTGTCAGAAATTTTCAAGAAGAGCTCATGTGCCGGCTCAAGAATTGAGGATGATTCCAATTACTTGGCCGTTTGCAGTCTGGGGGCTTGATATGGTTGGACCTTTCCTCTTGATCTGGCTTGTACGCCATGATTACAAAATACTTGGGGGCTTCCTGCTCATTGAGCATAACTATGACTACCCTACTGATCCGGCTTATATGCCTGGAATGAAATATTACTTGGGGGCTCCTTGTTAATGAACAGAGCTTTGTTGACCCTTGTAGTAGGCTTGGACGCCAGGTGTATTCACCAAAAAATCTCGCTTATCCTGACTTTGTTTGCCTACCACTCTGACCAGGTAATCCATGACTCGTCGTACTCTTGACAATCAATCTTGTAAAAGACCCTAAATTTGTCAAAGTTAAAACAACAATTGGTCATGTGAGGTCCGGCTTATAGGTTTGAATTAAGGTTTAACTCAGCGGCTGCATGGCCCTTGAATAACACTTGACATGGCTGCTTGAATGCCTTGTTTTCTGTTGTTCTTGATTCATATTTGATTTGAACATTTTTTGAGATTGATTTTTTGTGCCATATTGATACATGGTTGAAAACTGATTAGGGCCATGGCGCGTTATGATTCATATACGAATCTATCCGGAGTTTTATTAACCTGGCCTAGTTTTGGACTTTAAGTCGCTAGTGTATGATGATTATGTGCTTGGAGTGATGTGCTCTAAGCTTTGGGATGTTACCCCTTGCTGCATATGGCGTGATAAGCCGGCGGTATGAATAAATTGAACATGGCGTTGTGCTGCTGGTGTGATAAGCCGATAGTGTGAATAAATATCACAGGTATGATATTTATTTTGTTATGATTATATGAGGTTTTGATAAACCGACCCTGATTATGGACTATTTAGTCATCAGTGGCTTTTCATGGGGTATCGTGACCCGCCCTGGGGTAAACCACCAGGGCACTTGTTATCTGCTTATGTGCAGGAAAAGAATGATAAGCATGGTCTGCATATTTGATGATATTATAAGCGCATAAGTGGCATAACTTCAAATGATGGATCGGAAGTGTTATGCACATAAGCACGCACGATGGCGTGGCAGATCAGGATTGTTTAACTAGCCTATTACAAGGCATCTGACGGCCCCAAAGAATAAGTGTTTTTTAAACATGACATCAAAACGCTATGATTGGTAAGCCGGCTCATGAATTCAGACTTTTAGTCTTGGCGGGTCGAAGCCTCTGAGTCATCCTGCGCTTCTTCTTCTTCTTGATTATCCATTGGCTGGAAGTCAGGTGTGGCCCTGTTGATACCAGTCAAATCTCTAAACACAGCATCATCATCTATAAGATTTTATGCATCAATGTCAGAAGCAAAGGTATGATTACGAGTCAGCGGAATGAGATCCACCTCCTGATGAACCGACGCCTTCACCTTCTTGTTATGAGCATCATAAGCTGCCTGATATTGGGATAAGTCTGTGTCTTCGGCCAATGTGCTTGCTACTAGACGCATTTCCCTTGCTATTTTTGCAAAGTCATCAGCGCTGAAGGGAGACCCGTCTTCTTTTACACTCGGGCAACCATTAGCCAAATCTTCTGGATCAAGATCTGCTTGTCATGCCTTTGCCCGACTTAGGGCAGTCATGGCGCCGGCTCTGGCAGCTGACTGCTTTAAAGTCCCAAGCACAATACAAGTATTTTACTTGGCACATGGGGGCTAATGCATATTGCTCTTTTTTGAAGACCATTTTATGATGACCCGGCTATGCTGTTATGACTATAGCCGACTCATGGGGGCTACACAACTAGTTTTATTCATAAGTAGTGATGAATCAGTCCCGGCTTATTTATACTGATTAAACCGGTCTTTGGGGGCTACAGGTGCAAAGTTGATTACTGCTAATTGAAGTCCCAACTTAACTTGATAGATTAAGCCGACCCTTGGGGGCTACTAGTTTGATTTTCACATATTTATGACCATTTAATGTCTACAATACACTCAATGCTATCATGTTCTATAGACTTGGCGGCTGAGAGAGGTATATTTATGACAAGAATTGTGTTGGATTACCTCAAAGCGCTCCATCATCAAGTTGACCAAGCCGGCTTCAAAGTCACGGATGATGTGAAGGTGGTTCAAGTAACCAGAATGAATTTCTTGAGCACTAAATTGAGAATAGCTTTCCAAGTCAACTTTCCATTTGCCCTGATCAATAATGGAGAACTCCTCCTTGGCGCTGTGTTTGGATAGGGCAATGGGGTTGGCTGGAACCTGATAAGCTGTCCCAGTAATCATCACATCATCAGATTCTTGAGCCGGCTGAGCAGGACTGGGCGGCTTATCATCTTCTGGATGAATGTCCATGGCATCTTGAGTAACGGGTCGGCCTTCTGGAGGGGGGTCATCCACCGCAGTTTCTGACACTTGATGCAATGTTTTAGATGTGGCATGCTTCTCCAGTTCCACAGTCTTGGATTCTTCAGCCGGTTTGTCAACTTTCTGTTTCTTGCTGGGCTTGGCCATACCACTGAAAAGGAAGCATAAGACAAAGTTAATATGACAATTAAAAGAGCAACATGGATATATTTAACACCCTTACCCAGGCACGGTTTTGAAAGCTGGGATTTGAGTACCTGTTGAGTCGTCGGAGGAGGAGTGAGATGTTCCCTGATAATTTGAATCAGGTGGATTAAGAGGTTGTTGAAAAAGACCCGCTTTGGGATAAGCAAAGTCAGAAATGCTTGAAACCTTCGGTCGACGCTTGCGAGGTGCTGGGGTATTCGGTAAACCAGAGGACAAGATTCCACCACCACTGTTCCGGGTCGTCCGGCGAGCCTCATGTTGCTGCTTTTTCAAAATAAAGTTGGGGGTCCAAATAAGATAAAGGATGAGAAAACCTTACTTTCCGGATTGCTTGACGAACTTTCTGTCTTGGTAGAGGTTCAAAGTCGGAGGAAAGGGTAGTTACCTCTTCAACATTGGCTTGGCTTCCTACCGCGTCATCCTGGTAGTAATCATTATCAATTGGATGTATAAAAAATGAGCCAAGGGAGTCAAGTGTTACCTCCGACTCATCATTATCATCCAAATCAAATAACTCGGAAGGATTGGACTTCTTCTTGGCAGGATTTTTACTAGCCTTGGTCTTTGTCCGAGGTTTCTTAGCCGGCTTATCCTGCAATTTCTTACCCCAAAAGGGTGAATCGGCCTGCAAGAATCAAATGGGCATGAAAGGGCAGTTTAAGTAAAGATATGATTTGATTGCAAAGTTGGTTAAAAACTTACAGCTGGTGGTTTGTTAAGGCCGCGAAGGATTCAATCGGCTTTCTTGCGATCTTCGAGCTTTCGTTTAGCAGAGACTTTGTCATATTATTAACGTCCTCGTCAGTCAATTCAATTTGGCAATGGCATTGGGGATCTTTTAAATCGCCAGTATACTCGCACATTAAGCCGGGGCGGCAGCTTAAGGGCAAGATTCTCCACGCGGCCCAGCATCGAACCAGGTCAATTTTAGTCAAGCCGTTGGCCATCAAGGCTCGGATCTTTGAGAAAACTGACATATAGTTCTTTCGTTCTGCTGTGCTGATGCGACCTGGAAGATGATGCCTGTTGCTAAGCCGGCTGGTGCGATAACCCGACAAAGGATTTTCCCCTTCTTGAGAAGTGTCTTTGCAATAAAACCAGGTTTGGTTCTTGTCTTTGGGATGACTGGGCAGAGTGGCGGCTGGGAAAGTGGCTTCTTTCCTTCGCTGAATGGAAATACCGCCTAGCTCCAGACTGGGCCCGTCTATGAACTCGTTCTGCCAGTTTAGATAATAAAACTCCCTAAATAATTCTCTGGCGGGCTCTGTTGAAGGTACAACTCATGAGAATACTTGGAAGTTGCGAGATGTTTGAAACGGAATTTGGTCCGATGTTTTGTGGGTGGAGCTGGAAGAAGTGCAGCACATCACAGAAGAATTTTGAGCCGGGAGGACTGAAACCCTGGAGCATATGGTTAGCAAAAACAACAACTTCACCATCCTTGGGCTTAAGAGGAGTTTCAGTGCCTGGGATCCTTCAATGAATGACATCTTTTTTGGCCAAGACAACTGTTTGAAGATATTCGTTCAAGTCTTCCTCGGTGACCGGAAGCGACCGGTTACCAGCGATGTGAGTCTTGCCCATTTTAATGAAGGCTGAAAGAAAGAAATATTACTGATTTAAGATTAAAGTGGCTAAGCCGGACCATTGATTCAAAAGTAAAGTGTTATAAGCGGCGGATGTGTTAAGCTAGAAGATGAACATTGAAGGATGCGGATATTCACATTCGCGGCTTAAAAGGGGACTAATGGTACCTGCTGGGTTAAGAATTATGCTGTTAAACCGGATGAATTATGCCCTACGTCTCGGAGCCCGGAGGCGGTCGACTGTATTATGTGCGTATGAGTTACAAAGGTGCGAATCCTTGACACTGAGGAGGGGGGTGGCTTATATAGAGTTCGCCAGACCCCTCCGGCCCTCAGTTATGCAGGGTTAAAGGTACATTAAGATAGGGGGTTACAGGTAACACCCACATAAAGTGCTATGATGACCATAAAAGCTACTTAATGATCGACCGTTTGTGTGCAGACTAGCTTTAGATCTTCTGGCGGTCGAGTGGTTGGCTTCATGGTCGAGTGTCTTCCAGTTGGTCGAGTGGAACCCTTCCAGGTCGACTGAAAGGTAGTTTCTTCTAGAAATGTCCTTGGGGAGGGTGTCGGTGTCAAAACCGGCGGATCTCGGGTAGGGGGTCCCGAACTGTGCGTCTAGGCGGATGGTAACAGGAGACAAGGGACACGTTGTTTTACCCAGGTTCGGGCCCTCTTGATGGAGGTAAAACCCTACGTCCTACTCGATTGATATTGATATTGTGGATGTTTACAAGAGTGGATCTACCACGAGATCAAGGAGGCTAAACCCTAGAAGCTAGCCTATGGTATGATTGTAAGGGTTGTTGTTCTTTGAGTCCTACGGACTAGAGCCATCCGGTTTATATAGACACCGGAGAGGGCTAGGGTTACATAGAGTCGGTTACAATGGTAGGAGATCTACATATCCGTATCGCCAAGCTTGCCTTCCACACCAAGGAAAGTCCCATCCGGACATGGGGAGAAGTCTTCAATCTTGTATCTTCATAATCTTGGAGTCCGGTCGATGATGATAGTCCAGCAGATGATAGTTCGGCTGATGATGGTAGTCCGGCTATCCGGACACCCCCTAATCCAGGACTCCCTCAGTAGCCCCTGAACCAGGCTTCAATGACGATAAGTCCGGCGCGTATATTGCTTGGCATTGCAAGGCGGGTTCCTCCTCGAATGATAGAAGATTGTGAACACCAGGATAGTGTCCGCTCGCAAAATAAATTCCACATTCCACCGAGAGAGAATTATAATATATACACAAGTTCAATCTGCGGCGTTTTTGTGGCATGACGTCACACCACTACCAAGCCATTACTTGAATTGTTTTACTTTACCACCTCGGCGCATTTAGCGGCGGTTTCCTTGGCACGTCTTGTCGAGCGAGATCGTGTTTCCCCTAATCCGGGATTCTCATCAATACGGACGTGGGTAACCCAACGCGCCCGTTTGCCCGCCCCCTCTATCGGCGAGTCCCAAGCGGTCACGGAGGCGGCTCTTGGTATTCTCCCTCTTTATAACGGGACCAAGGCTCGTTTCTTTTCTTCAATCCTCCATCGAATCCTCTCCCGCTCCAAGTTCCAGCACCTAGAGCTCCCGATTCGAGTGCCGGACTTTCAATGATGTCGGTTCCGACCTCGGGGCGGTGGATGCCCTCCTCCGTCACGGAGGAGGACGTGCTAAAGCTGCGGAGGCCAAGTACATCTTACGAGATTTGCGCACAGGCTGCTGCCGAAGGCAGGCCATCCCCACCCCGAGCCCGGCGAGTATGTCGTTTTTGTATCCCACCTCCGTCGGGGTTTAGGTTTCCCGATGGATCCTTTTGTGAGAGGGCTCATGTTTTACTATGGGTTGGAATTCCACGATTTGGCTCCGGAGTCCATCCTCCATATTTCCGCATTTATTGTCGTCTGCGAAGCCTTCCTCCGCGTCACCCCTCACTTTGGCCTGTGGCTGAAGACCTTCAATGTGTCGCCGAAGATGATCGGGGGGCGTCAAGCGGAGTGTGGCGGGGTGGCCATAAGTAGGAGGGCCGATGCCCCGTGGCCTGCTGGCTCCTTCCAGGAGGAGCTCGGCCCGTGGCAGCAAGAGTGGTTCTATATTACCGTTCCGAGGGGCCGCAGACAAAAGCCGCCGCCCCTATTCCGCCCGGGACCTCCACGACGGTTGATGTCGTGGGTCAACCAGGAGCTCAGCGGGGGCCGTCAAAGGGCGTGCCCCTACTGCAAGGCAGGTTCGAGATCTCCAAGCGAGGGAGGTCGATATGGTGGTGGTGATGCAGGTTATGCTGATTAGGCGTCTCCGCCCGCAAGCGTCGCCCTCTCCGGCTATGGGAGTTCAATCCGGAGGGTCCATGGATTCTTCAACACTTCATGGGCATGACACCCCTGAGATGTACAAATTATTCTTGGATCGCAAGAGGCGCGTCGCGAATTGACCGAGGATGCTGGCCTAAGCTGCAATCGCCGGATACTCAAGTAAGTAGTTCGAGTCCGGACATACCGTTTGTTTGCCTTCGATGATTAGCCTTATGACCAATTTCCTTCTACAGGAGTGGATAAGCGGAAGCAAAATTGATACGTGTCGGCCCCCTCCCGAGACCGCGCGGATCCGTGCTGGTCCGGATGCTTGAGGTTGCGCCTTCAGAGGAAGGCGAAGGGGAAAACAAGGAAGCTACTGCCTCGCCTAAGGAGGCTCTTGAAGAGGGGATCGAGAATCCCTCCCCCAAGGGAGAAGAGGACTGCCTCCGAGGACCGGGGCAAAGCCCCTAAGCGGGGAAGAAATCTTCGCCCGAGAGGTCCTGCGTCCGGGAGGCCCGGCCGCACAATCTCCCTTAAAGAGTCAGCCCTCCAACGAGCCGTAAGTAGAAAGAGAGGAGTATTATAATAAGGGACATCCCTATTTGTGCTTCTGAGGATAACTAAAGTTTTTACCTTGTAGTTCGGATCTCCGTCCTTCGCAAATGAGCTCATCTTCGGGGGACCTTCTTCCGGAGATGATGGAGAGCGAGACGCCTCCGTCCGGGGCGCCGTCGGATAGGGCGGACGAGCCTAAAGTGTCGTCACGGAGGGAGCCCCCGGGTTTGGCAAAGCCGGATAGTTCAGCGCCAACTGGTGTACGACTAAAGGATCTGCTTGAGAAGGCGTCTATCTCAGAAGATCACCGCGCATTGATGAGCATGGTGATTGAAAGGGTTTAAATCCGCGCCAAGGCGGTTACCTGATGCCGTCGGGGAGTTCTTTGGCGGGGTTTGAGGTATGTAAAATGACACACCTTTTAACAGTTTGCATATAGAATCGCCCTGTATAGATAGTAGCCCCCGAGACTCGGTAGGTTGTCGAAATCGACAGCGCGTCGAGGATCAAAATCGCAGGTTTAAATTCCCGTCGTGCGATGCAGGTGGCGGGTCGTCCGGGCCAGCCGGATGATGGAATTGCTGAACTAAAGCAGCAACTTCGATGTTGCGGATCACGGACATCACGCTGGTCAACAAAGCGACTTGATGAGTCGCAAGGTAAGTGTTATCGCGCGGTCACTTGGTAAGGGCGAAGCCAGCTCCTTACAACATGTGCGTGAAATGCAGATAGTGCCGCTCTTGTGGAGAGCCTTCGGGCGAACTTGCTCAAGCCAAGGAGCAGGCCGAAGGAGTAATCTGGCGGACCTCGAGGCGGTCAAGAGTTAGCGGCGAAAGGGTCGCGACTTGCCGGAGCAGGGAAGAGATAGCGAAATGGCCGTGAAGTTAAAAGATGCTACCGACCGCAATGAGGCTCTTGGGAAGGGCGCCTAAGCGGGCAAGAAGACCTGAGGAAGGCCACCGAAGTTAAAGATGCCCGCCTGCAATGCGGGCTGTAAAGGAAGAGCTGCGCCAGCCAGAGATATTGTAGCCGGCAAGCCTTTTACGCTGCGCCAAGGTTTCTGGATCCCAAATATGCTCACTGGGCCAGCTGTGGGGTCCAGAGGACCCTTATATGGACTTAGCAGCGAGTGCGGCGGATGCCGTTGTGCATTCGAAGCGGAAGGATCACAAAGCGGAAGAGCTATTTTGGTCTCAATTCCATAGTCCGGGCGTTCACTTCGCTGATCGACCGTTTGGCGAGTGGGCGAGCTAAATAGGTTGTCGGGCTTGCTATGGCGGATATAGTGTCCCATATCCGGCGGATAGGCCTGATCGAAGAGTTACTTTGGCTTATTGCAACAATTTCTTGGGGCGGTGCCGCATATCAAAGCGGCGAAGCGGTCGGCCTGCATAGAGGGTGCACGGATGGCGCTTCGCCCGTGTGAAGACACATTGGACAGAGATGGATGCCACCGCTGTTGCGACCCGGTTCGGATGATAACGGTTACCCGCCGAGCACTATTTTGGCGAAGTGCTGCGTGGTGCTCGTATAATAGAGTCGCAGTGCTCAAAAATGTTACGTTGAATGAGCGTTTATATGATGTAAAGCGATATTTATGATGTAAGCGCCTTTTATACTTGTGCGTTCAAGTAATAGAATATCTCCTATGCGGCCGTTCATGTATACGTCAGTATAACACGAAAGATGGCGATCGTCGGCTTCAGCCCCCACGCACAAGGTGCGGGGTGTTCATAAAAAATAGCGTTTTCACACTTAATCCGACGTCTCGATCCTGTAAAGGAGGTGGTAGCGTAGCAAACAAGGCAACGGACTATAATGCTTTATCACTTTCACTTAGCCATGGAGTTCGAGGGTGGGGCTACGACATAGCCCTCAGGGTCACAGCGCTCTCGAATTGGGTAGCGTATGTGCTGGCTGGGAAACGGCCCTTCGTCAAAGCGGAGGAATCCTAAACATTCCATGGTCGATCAGTGGTTGACCAGTCTCTCGCTGTATCATGACAGTCAGTTTCGGCTTTCTCTCTTGAGGTGCTCGCCCAGCCGAACTGGGGCACTGTCGCAGTAGTTCTCCCGAGCCGCGTTAGCCGATGATCTGAGCGTAAGGCAGCAAAACAGGAGCCGGGCAAACCCAACATTTTACCAAAGACATGATTCGGAGCTGATGCATATAAGGCCTAACTCGAGGCGCGAACACTCCCGAAGGTGTTCGGTCTTTATAATAGAGGGCAAAACAAAGCCCTAAGCCCCTTGTGTCAGTGCACGGCAGGTTCCTCTGGCGGCCGATGCCAAAACGCCATCTCCACACTGGTTATAATGATGAACCATGGGATTATAGCAACAAGAGACGAGAAGAAAGGTTTACGAGGGTCTTAGTCCGAAAAGAGTCCTTGCATCGGGCCCCTCTTGCGTCACGCTGTGTCTCCGTTGTGCCGTATCTCGGGCGGGTGTGCACGCTGTTCATCTGTAAAAAGAGAGGAACATAGTTGGAAAGGAATCGTGCGAGAAAGTGCATAAAAAATTGAAATATAGGTTAATAAAGCTGAGCCTATGCTAGCTCATTATGGCTTATATGTACAAGCCCTTGTGAAGGGGTGTGCGGCTAGGTAGCCCCTAGCTTATTTATTCCGGACTCGTCCAGCCGTGTCCGGCGTCTCAAACGACCTTTTAATGGAATGGTGCCACGTGGACCGGGCATTTTAAGCGTAAGAGACGCGTAATGTGGTATTGCATTGAAGCGGACGAAAGCTTCCCGTCCCAGTGATGCTTGATAGCTACTTTTAAATGGGGCGACATGAAAGGTTAGCTTTTCTCGCCGAAAGTTGTTAGGTGACCCTGACACAACTTCTAGTAATAATGCGAATTGTAGTAGGGTCTATCCCAACTTGCGGATTGTGTCCGGAAATAGCAGGTTCAAGTCACTGCCGCCGTCCATCAAAACCTGCATTAATTGCAGTCCGTCTATTATGGGATCCAATATCAGGGCAGTCTATCCTGCGTTCGGATATACGGACTAATCCAGATGGTCGAAAGTGATTGGTTTTGACGTCCAATCTCGGTCCGCTGGGGTGGATCGTGCGACACTTGTCTTAGCGAGTGCCGTGTTGGCTTTCCGTACTATCACGTGAAGCGAGTTTACTGTTTTGACTTCTTGTGGGGAAGTCTTTTGACTTCCGGTGCTCTGCTGGTGGGGTTCGTCATCGTCCTCGCTTGGCGCATCGAGCCCCTTGTGTCCGGCGTTGAGTCTGCCTGACTGTTTAAAACCCAACAATTTCGGTTGGTATGGTTTGCGAGCCTTAGGAATCTTGTGGATTTGACATATCCGATCTAAAATTTTGTTTAAATTTGATAGCTCGTCTCGAGTTCTCCTTAAGAGGCCGTGTTTTATTGTTTGGCCACGAGCTTTTGAATCCGGCGTTGACCGCCGTGCCCTTTGGGCTTTTTTCTTTATTCCGGCGCTGGTCTTTCCTGCGCCGTGACTGTCCGTTTCCATCTCTGATCTCGGATGTACTCGGGTCGCTGGTGCTGCATCTTGCTAGCCAGCTGTCTTCTCCTGCGCAAAAGCGCGTCATGAGGCTTGTTAGCGCGGCCATTGTTCTTGGCTTCTCTTGGCCGAGGTGTCTGGCGAGCCATTCGTCTCGGACGTTGTGTTTAAAAGCTGCTAGGGCTTCGCGTCCGGACGATCGACTATTTGGATCTTTTTGGTAAGGAACCTGTTCCAGAATTTGCGCGCTGACTCTCCGGGCTGTTGGGTTATATGACTCAGATCGTCTGCATCCGGAGGGCGGACATAAGTCCCTTCAAAATTTGCTCTAAACGCGTCCTCAATCTCTTCCCAACTTCCAATGATGTTTTTCGGGAGGCTTTTGAGCCAATGCCGAGCTGGCCCTTTGAGCTTGAGGGTAGGTATTTTATGGCGTGGAAATCATCTCCTCTAGCCATGTGTATGTGTAGTATGTAATCTTCTATCCAGACTCCGGGTCTGTTGTGCGTCGTATGCCTCTATGTTTATGGGTTTGAACCTGCTGGAAATTCATGATCCGGCACCTCATTGATAAAACATAAGCGGGTGTCGGCGCCCCTATTTGGGTGTGCCGCTGTCTTGAACACTTGTCGTGTTGTGTTACTTCCTGGGGTCCTCTTTTTGGCCCGTAGATGGACCTATTTGGGCCGTCCGTTTTCCAGGATTATAATTGACTTGTGTGCAGCCCGCTTGTTGCTTTGGGCTGTCATCGGCCGTCTATCCGCCAGCGGCCTCTTTATTTTTTTTTGTGAAGGCTCTATGGCTTCCTCGTCAAATTCTGGCAACAACTTGCGCTCGGGTAGCTCTTTGTTTGATGGCCATTGCCATATTTATACGCAGTCCTGAATACTTTGTTCCACTTCAATCTGGCGTGTCTTCTGCTGTTTTGAGCTTCCGTTTTGCCTTCTTCAAACTTCTTGCAGTGGCGACGAGTCTTGTGTGTATGTTCTTATGATCCGGTGTTGTGTCCGGACTGTTGATTGCTCCGTGAAGGGGTTGATTATCCGGCTCGTCCGCTGGTTTGCCCTGCTCTATCGCTGGGTCATTAGGAAGGCTGCTTTGGTCGAGGCGGGACTTAGGGCGGCGTCTACGTCGCCGTTTTGGCTGTTTATCGGCGAGACTATCCTCTGCCGCGTCCCGTTGTTCCTCGTTATCGCTTCCCTTTGGGGTGTCCACCATGTATATGTCGTATGACGAGGTGGTAAATCCGGTGTCCTGTGGCGCTGGTTCTTGGTAGTCTTCGGCATCGTCGTCCATACCGTCGATGTCTTCGGAGTCGTAGTCGAGTATGTCGGTTAAAGCGTCGACGGTGGCTACGATGTGGGTGGTGGGTGGGCTCTGAATTTCTTCGTCGTCCGCGTCCCAACCATCCTGGCCGTAGTTCGGCCAGGGCTCTTCGGATAGCGAGAGATGCTTCAGTGAATTTATTATATCACCGAAGGGCGAGTGGTGAAAGATGTCCGCCGCGGTGAATTCCATGATCGGCGCCTGATCGATTCGGTGGTGGGGCGCAGGAGGTTGAGTCCGGCAGGAGTCCGGCACCTCGAGTCATGAGCTTTATGCGGGACAAGGTAAGTGTTCGGCTCCATCGCCCGAGGAGTTGCGGCTCCGGCGGTGTCCAGCCATCCGTCCTCGATCCGAGCGATCGGCTCCGGACTATGGGTCGGAGCGGACTCGTGTCTGACCTCAAGGTGCTGTCCGTGGCGAGTTAGGTCATGCCCATCGTGACAGTAGCGACACGCTCGGTGTGGCTCAGATCCATCGAAGATCAAGTCTCCGCGGATATCGGCCGTGAAGTTTAGGCTTCCAAACCTGACCTGACGGCCAGGGGCGTAGCTTTCGATCTGCTACAGATGGCCAAGTGAGTTGGCCCGCAGTGCGAAGCCGCCGAATACGAAGATCTGTCCGGGGAGAAAAGTCTCAACCAGGACTGCGTCGTTGTCGATTGAAGAGACCATCAAGCCTATCGGTGACGACACAAAGGAACTCTCAATGAAAGCACCAATTTCGGTGCCAAAACCGGCGGATCTCGGGTAGGGGATCCCGAACTGTGCGTCTAGGCGGATGGTAACAGGAGACAAGGGACACAATGTTTTACCCAGGTTCGGGCCCTCTTGATGGAGGTAAAACCCTACGTCCTGCTTGATTGATATTGATATTGTGGATGTTTACAAGAGTGGATCTACCACGAGATCAAGGAGGCTAAACCCTAGAAGCTAGCCTATGGTATGATTGTAAGGGTTGTTGTTCTTGAGGTCCTACGGACTAGAGCCATCCGGTTTATATAGACACCGGAGAGGGCTAGGGTTACATAGAGTCGGTTACAATGGTAGGAGATCTACAAATCCGTATCGCCAAGCTTTCCTTCCACACCAAGGAAAGTCCCATCCGGACACGGGGAGAAGTCTTCAATCTTGTATCTTCATAATCTTGGAGTCCGGTCGATGATGATAGTCCGGCAGATGATAGTTCGGCTGATGATGGTAGTCCGGCTATCCGGACACCCCCTAATCCAGGACTCCCTCAGAGGGTGTCTTAGACAGGTCCATGACCCTACCCTAGGTACATGACTTCATCATTAGCCCCCAAATGGATCGAGGTTTGAGTGGGGAAGGAGTTGAACATACTCCCGACTCATTCTTGTGCTGCAATAGTGTCTTGTCTTGGATCAAATGGACTTAAGTGACGGCATCAACTTCTTTTTCAGTCGCCTTGATCCATTCCTTGTATCCGTCGCATTTTCTGTACTTGGCGATTTCCGAATGACAGGTCGGAGGAAATCTTTTGTCTGACGATTTGCTTTCTGCGCCGCTGGATTTAGCGGGATTT
The DNA here is from genome assembly GCA_021605205.1 of Aegilops longissima. NCBI lineage: Eukaryota > Viridiplantae > Streptophyta > Magnoliopsida > Poales > Poaceae > Aegilops > Aegilops longissima. The sequence continues at coordinate 414,007,811 of CM038676.1, read as the reverse complement.
GAATCTTGAAGCAGAAGGGACGGAGAGAGAGCCGCAATGTCGGACGGGATAAGGCAAGGGCGCCTCGATCTCCGGCCACCTTTTTCGCCTCGTATCGCGCGGGCGACTGTTGCGGGATTTGACAGGATCGCCTGGGCCTACCGGTCAGTTACTCGGAAGCAACCTCATATAAGGCCCAGGACTGGGTTTTTTGAACAGTGTGTTCCCCTTTCCTCCTTTCTTCCTCAGATTCATCCGCCGCGCCTGCCTCCACCTCCGAACCGCTGCTCCACGCGCGTTCCACCGGCGACAATGGTGAAATAAAAGGCGGCGACTTTGGAGCAGGCGAAGAAAGGCGACGGGCGAAGGCGAAGGGAGGCGACCATCGGGGCAGATCCTCGTCGCAGGCCGGTTTGCCGCAGGGCTGGATCCAGGGCGACTGGATTCGCTCGACCATCCGCCAAAAAGATCTTGACGACCTGGCCAATGAGGGACTGATCCCTCATGTATCAGCGAGCTTCCGGGATGGAGTGGCAGCCGCAGCCTCAAGAGGGTGAGTCGTCCTCTTAGCCACTCACGTCGACGCGGAGTTTTCTTTGCCGCCCCACCCTTTCTTTCGAGGATTTCTGAACTTTTTTGGGGCACAACTCCACCACTTCACACCCAACTCTATCATGTATCTCGCCGCTTTCGTGTCTTTGTGTGAGAATTTTTTGGGTTGTCGGCCGCATTGGGGCCTCTTCAAACACATTTTCACCTGTCGCTCCCAGACGGTGAAAAAGGCCAATCTGAGTGATGAGAGAACCCAAGTGATTCAGATGTGTGGGGGTCTTGGGGTCCAAATGAGGGGTAAGAGCTCTTTCCCAGCCATGATCCTTCCTGAGCCAGTTCGAGGGTGGCAGTCGACTTGGTTCTACTGCCAAGACCAGCCGACGCCAGGGCAGTCGACTGGACTCCCTCCTTTCTCCATGGATCGAGTGAGCAAGCCGTCCTCTCTGAAGGTGGTCCCGAAGGAGAAGGTTCAGGTCAAGGTTTTGGTCGAGCGTGTAGTCCAGCTCATCTGTGACGCGGTGACTGGTATGGATCTTCTAGAGGTTTTTCTTCGACGGTGCATCCAGCCACTTCAGTATCGAGACCATCCGATGTGGATGTATTCTAGCACTGAAGACACCACTCGGGTCCACCCGGAGGAGGTCGAGGATGCCACACTGGAGAGATGGATGACCGCCATCACTGGGAACAAAGATAACCCCCGAGGAGCAAGGAGGATCCCTCCACTCGACCAATCGTACGAGCCAGACATGGTTCCATCCCGTATCTCTGACCCTGACTCTGCTTACTCCATCTTGTTTGCTTAAATCGGTCGACTGACTTTCATCTTGTTTGTCTTCTTCCAGGTCACCACTGAGATGTACTCGATGCCCAATGCGGCGCAAGAACCAGCTGAGGAGGAGGAAGGGAGCGGAGGTGAAAGCCAGGAGGAATGGCAGTCTGACGGTGGTGGAGACAAAGACGACGACAGTTCCGACGAAGAGGAGGAGGGGGAAGAGGAGGAGGGGGAAGAGGAGGAAGAAGTCGACCCTCCTCGCATGGAAAGGCGGTCCAAGCTCACCCATGACCCCGCGGTCGAGCGCGGAAAGGCTATCGCGCCTGTCGGGCAGTCGACGAAACGTCCTCGGATGACCTCTCCGGCGCCGACTGAAAAAGCGCCGAAGCAACCCCGAGCGACGTACAGCAGAACTTGAGCTTTTTTGTTTAGCGCGAACATACTTTTGGTCGACTTGTTGACTGATCAACTGATTTTTGAAATCTGCAGCGCTGCCACCTCCGAGACCTCAGTCAGGAACGAAGACCAGGAGATGGAAGATGCTGCTACCTCTAAGCTTGGTATGATCGCTGCAATTTTGCTTTTGGTCGATTGGAGTTCTTTTTTTAACTTTGAATTTTTCCTGTAGTCCCTCCTCATGTCATTGATCTCCCTGATGATGATGATGAGGCGCCGTTGAGGCGGAGGAGAACTAAGAAGGCACCTGCCGACAAGACTGCTCAGGTTGCATCGATGCCTGAGGCGCTGGTTCATGAGGGTGGCAATACCACTCGGACTTCTGTGTCTTTCGCTGTGCCGCTGACGAGTATCCGGCCTTCAACGTCGACTAATGATCCGCCTTCCCTTTTCGCCACGCACCCCGCCCCGGAGGACCAAGTGGGTGCTGCTAAGGAGGCTATCGCAAGCGGGGCTCATGATGGAGCGAGATGAAGGTGGTCGGGAAGCCAGCCAAGCGGCCTATGATGCCGTTCAGCTCTTGAGCAACGTCCGGTTAGTTAATCACCACTCGTTACTGTTAGGATATGCTACGAAAAACTCTTCTTTACGAAGATCTTCGTGTCTGTACACCCTTTGGGTGTGTCGAGTGAATTTTCGGACTGGTGGGGCACGCTGAGTGCACCCACTGGGTGTAGTCCCGAGACTATGGTGGACTGCGGCAATCGACCGTAGTCTTTATACTTTGTATCTCTTTGATAACTTCTTCACTCGGTGCAGGTCGGACCATGTCGAGTGGAATCTTGAAACCGGTGGGGGCACGCTGAGTGCACCCAGGTGTAGTCCCGAGACTATGGTGGACTCTTGGCGATCGACCGTAGTCTGAAGAACTCCTTTCTCTTTTTTGTCTCTTTCGGTCGTTGATCGAACCGAGGTTAGTAGGACCGGTGGGGGCACACTAAGTGCACCCTTGGGTGTAATCCCGAGACTCTTGTCGAATATTTTGATTCGGCTGTAGTCTTAGAAACATAATGATTTTTCTTGGTCACTCGGAAGTAACCCATCCGTGGCGTCGTCGACTAATTCTTTGCAGAAATCTTGCGAGCTTGTGGCTCGATACACTGAATTGGAGAACAAACAGATCCAGCTCAACCTTGACTTGAAGCTTGCACAGGACAACTTGCAGAAGGCGAGAGACGAAGCAAAAGGTATGGCTGGTGAGATCTTGACGACTGTTTTTGTTTTTCTGTCCCTTCCTCATTCTGACCTCACTGTTATTTTGCAGACAAAATGGAGGAGGCTCTGAAGAAGAAGGATCATGACCTTGCCCAGGCGCAACAAACAGCTTTGAACAAGACCAAGCTCGCGGAAGAGAAGTTGTCTTCAGTCGGAAACCTTGAAGAAGAGAACACCAATCTGAAAGCTGCTCTTGATGCGGCCAACAAGGAGGTTAGCCGGTGAAGAGCGACAAGATAGCTCGGCGATAAATTTGGCGAACTAGCGGGGAAGAGGAATGATCTAGAGGCTTATCTGGGAGGGCTCGCCAAGAAGCTATTCCTCATGCTTGAAGGTAATTCCTCTCATCCGACTGACTTGTTATCATCGACTTATCATAGAACCATTAGCTTGAACTCGAGTCGTGTTTGCAGAATTCTCTCAGAACTTCGAGGAGGAGACTAGTCGAGTGGAGACAAGGCTGGACCCCATTAACTCCCCCATGAAGGATGAAGCTGCCATGAACGTGCTCCTACTGGAGTCTCGTGTTGCTGCTGTGATGGACTACCTTGCTCGACTGAAGGTTGCGGTGTCGCGGATCAACTCAACACTCTGGCCAGGCGAAGCACTTCAAAATGACCTCGAGTCTTTAATGAGTCGACTGAATGACGTTCCTAGTCAAGTGCAGGAATGGAAGAAGTCTTTTGCCAGATGTGGTGCTGATGTCGCTCTGTCCCTGGTCCGCGTTCATTGCAAGGAGGCGCGAGAGGAAAGGTTGGCGTCCATCAAAGTTGCCAATACCAAGAAGTACGACTTCCGATCTTTCATGGAGACCTTCATTGGTGCTGCCACCCGAATCGCTAATGGGATTGACCTGGACTAGTTCGTCGCGCCTTCCAGTCCTCCGCCTGAGGAGTAAAAAACTTCTATGATTCGTCTTAAATTTGCCTCGGAATGCCGATTGATCCTGTAACCGATAGACTTTAACAGGCTTGAGGCATGGGTACTTCTACATCCTTAGGATGTTATCCGAACTTTACTTATTGTCGAAATATGCTTTTGTTTGCCTTCGAGTGAACTTTTCTCTTCACTTGGATTATGCTTCAATGCTTGAGATGCAGCTCTGAGGTGGATCCAGTCGACCTACACTTCGTTGTTCTTGCAGGCGCAGGAGAAGGAAACAGTCGACCTGTACCTCGTCGTCCTTGCGGATCGGGATGGAGCGCACGTTGTACTTGTGGTGCAGCTCCAAAGGAGAAGGTAACAGTCGACCTGCACCTCATCGTCCTTGTGGATCGGGATGGAGCGCACGTTGTACTTGTGGCGCATCTCGAAGGAGAAGGTAACAGATCGACCTGCACCTCGTCGTCCTTGCGGATTGGAATGGATTCGTGCTTAGGTAGTCTTGGACTGCAGCTAAGCCTCCGAGTGGGAGGTTGCTCTCCACTCGGTAGGATTTTTTTAAACTTAGGTGAGTCTTGGGCTGCAGCTAAGCCCCAGTGGGAGGTTGCTCTCCACTCGGTAGGATTTTTAAAACTTAGGCGAGTCTTGGACTGCAGCTAAGCCCCTGAGTGGGAGGTTTGCTCTCCACTCGGTGGGATTTTTCATACTTAGGTAGTCTTGGACTGCAGCTGAGCCCCAGTGGGAGGTTGCTCTCCACTCGGTGGGATTTTTCAAACTTAGGCGTAGTCTTGGACTGCAGCTAAGCCCCAGTGGGAGGTTTGCTCTCCACTCGGTAGGATTTTTCAAACTTAAGCGAGTACTGGACTGCAGCTAAGCCCCCGAGTGGGAGGTTTGCTCTCCACTCGGTAGGATTTTTCAACCTTAGGCAAGTACTGGACTGCAGCTAAGCCTCCAAGGAGGATTTTTGTGTCGTAGCTCTGAAGGGGAAGGCAACAGTCGACCTGTACCTCGTCGTCCTTGCAAAGTGCACATTGTATTAAATACTTAGGCGAGTACTTGGACTGCAGCTAAGCCCCCGAGTGGGAGGCTGGCTCCTCACTCGGTAGGATTTTCAAACTTAAGCGAGTACTTGGACTGCAGCTAAGCCCCTGAGTGGGAGGCTGGCTCCTCACTCGGTAGGATTTTCAGATACTTAGGCGAGTAATTGGACTGCAGCTAAGCCCCCGAGTAGGAGGCTGGCTCGCCACTCGGTATGATTTTCAGATACTTAGGCGAAACGGATTCGCAGCTAAGCCCCCGAGTGGGAGGCTGGCTCTCCACTCGGCAGGGATTTTTTTTTACAAACTTAGGCGAAACAGGTTCGCGGCTAAGCCACCCACTGGGGGAAATTTCTTATGTAAATGAAAAGTAATAACAATCACTGGGAAAGTTATACATTCTTGTCTTTGATAAACAAACTACAGAGGTACTTTTATTACATCTCACCCGAGTGAGCTCTTAAGTGTAAAAGGGGCGGAGCAGCTCCGCATTCCAGGCTCGAGGCTCATCGATCTGGCATTCGACGTTGTAAAGATGGTAAGATCCATTGTGGAGAACCCTGGTGACGATGAAGGGACCTTCCCAAGTGGGAGCGAGCTTGTGTGGTCTTTGTTGATCCACTCGGAGGACCAAGTCCCCTTCTTGAAAGGCTCGGCTCTTCACATTTCTAGCATGGAATCGACGCAAGTCCTACTGATAGATGGTCGAGCAGATCAGGGCGATCTCTCTCTCCTCTTCAAGGAGGTCGACTGCATCTTGCCGGGCTTGCTCCGCTTGACTTTGAGTAGAGTTCGACTAAGGCGCATTGTGAAGCAGGTCACTCGAGAACTTCTTCAGCTCCATAGACCATGAAGAATGGAGTTCTTCGATCGACCGATTAGGAGTGGTCCTTAATCCCCAAAGAACCGACGGAAGTTCGTCGACCCACGCTCTGCTGCATGCTTGAGATCACGCATCGATCGAGGTTTGATCCTTTGAGAATTAGACCATTTGCTCGTTCGCTTATCCATTATTTGGGGTGAGCAAGCTGAAGCATAGTCGACTCGCGTGCCACGAGGCGCAAAAGGCTTTGAACTTGTCGGAATCAAGTTTGACCCATTATCGATGATGATCTTTGTGCGGAACTCCATATCTGAATATCAACTCTCAATGAAAGCGATAGCGATGCACGCATCAAGGTTCTTGATAGGTTTAGCCGATCCACTTCGTAAACTTGTCGATTGCCACAAGCAAATGAGTGAAACCGCTCCTTCCGGTTCTCGATGGTCCAATCATATCCAACCCCAAACAGCAAAAGGCGGACGAGTGGAATGGTCTTCAATCTTTGGCGGGTTTGTGTGACATATTGGAGTAGAACCGACATCCTTCACACTTGTCGACTATTTCCTTTGCCATTTCATTTGCTTTTGGCCAGTAAAATCCCTTTCGGTATGCTTTAGCCACGATGGTCGAGAGGGCGCATGGTGACCACAGGTCCCCGAGTGGATATCATCAAGAATTATCTGACCTTCTTCTGGCGTTATGCACTTCTGGCTGACTCTAGTCATGCTTTCTCTGAATAACTGTCCCTTGATCACAGTAAAGGCCTTGGATCGGCGGACGATCTGTCTAGCCTCTTCTTTGTTCTCTGGGAGCTCTTTCCTCAGGATATACGCGATGTACGGTATTGTCCAGTCGGGAGTGATGACCACGACTTCCATGACCAGGTCGACCACTGCTGGGATCTCAACTTCAGTCGGATCAGTGGCACTTTTTGGCTGTGGAGCTTCTTCGGTGAAAGGATCCTCTTGAATCGATGGTGTGCGGATGTGCTCCAAAAACACATCACTAGGAATGGCTTCCCTCTTGGACCCTATTTTAGCCAAATCATCGTGACTTGATTTTTCAGTCGGGGTATATGATGGAGCTCTAACCCCTCAAACTTCTTCTCTAGCTTCCTCACTGCATTACAGTAACCAGTCATGGTTGGACTTCTGACATCCCACTCCTTCATCACCTGATTAACCACTAGATCTGAGTCGCCATAAACCATGAGGCGACGGACGCTGAGTGAAATGGCCATACGCAACCCATACAACAGTGCTTCGTATTCTGCTTCATTGTTGGAAGAATCAAAGTGAATCTGGAGCACATATCTGAGCTTATCTCCTCGGGGGGAAACTAATACTACCCCACACCGGAACCATTCAACATCTTGGAACCATCAAAGAACATAGTCCGATTGCTCGAGTGAACTTGAGTCGGTGGCTGTTGTTCAATCCACTCGGCGATGAAATCTGCTATTGCTTGGGACTTGATGGCTTTCTTTGCCTCAAACTTGATATCAAGGGAAGAAGTTCAATCGCCCATTTCGCCACTCGACCCGATTGCGTCTCTATTGTGCAAAATCTCGATAATGGGCGTCACGACGGCGTAATGGAATGATCGAGAAGTAATGAGCAACCTTCTTCGCGGTCATATAAATCCCATACACAAGCTTTCGATAATGAGGGTATCTTTGCTTTGACGGGTTAATACTTGAGAAAGATAATATCTTTGGGCGCTGAACTTTGAAGGCCTTTCCTTCCTCTTCCCTTCGACCATAAATCTTGTCTTGACGACTTGTCCTGTGGCTGCAATGTAAAGCAGCAACGTCTCCTTCTGATTGGGGCAGCAAGCACCGGCTGGGTGGAGAGCGAGCTTTGAGCTCGCAAGCGCTGCATCGCTTCAGAGTCCACTCGAACTTGTCGACTTCTTCATCGGTCGTAAAGAGGCAATGCCTTTTCACCGAGGCGAGAGATGAAGCGACTTAAAGCGCCAAGCATCCGGTAAGCTTCGGACGCCGTGCACACGCATACGCAGGCGTTTCATTGGAGTATAGTGCCAACTTTTTCTGGGTTAGCGTCGATTCCTCGTTCGAAGCGAAAACCGAGTAACTTTCCGCCGGGAACTCGAATGTGCACTTTGATGGATTAAGGTTGATATCATACCTCCCGAGATTGGCAAATGTTTCAGCAAGGTCATCAAAAGGTCGGAACCTTTCCGTGACTTGACCACAATGTCATCCATGTATGCTTCCACATTCCGACTGATTTGAGTGAGTAAACACTTCGAATCATCCTCATGAGCGTGGCTCCGGCATTCTTGAGGCGAATGGCATGGTGACATGACGAAGCACCGAATGGAGTGATGAAAGCTGTTTTGATCTCGTCGGGTCCATCTGACGGATCTGATGGTACCGGAATATCGTCTAAGAAAGACAACGCTCACATCCCGCAGTCGAGTCGACTAATTGGTCGATGCGGGGGAGAGGAAAATGATCTTTCGGGCAGGCCCGATTGATATGTTTGAAGTCGATGCACATGCGCAGTGAATTGGCCTTCTTAGGGACCATGACAACATTGGCGAGCCACTCGGAGTGGTAAATCTCTCGGATAAACTCTGCTGCTAAGAGCCGAGTCACCTCCTCGCCAATGGCCTTTCTCTTTTGGACGGCGGACCGTGAAGATGTTCTTTGACAGGTTTAACTTTTGAGTCGACTCGTAGATGATGCTCAGCCAGTCCCCTGGGAACACCCGGCATGTCAGCAGGCTTCCATGCAAAGATGTCCTAGTTCTCACGGAGGAACTGGATGAGCGCTTCTTCCTATTTGGAGTCGAGTGTTGTTGAGATGTGAGTCGGAGCAGCATTGGGATCAGTCGGATGAATATGAATCGGTTTCGTCTCCTCGGACGACTGAAATGTTGACTCCGTGGCGGGCTTCTTGGCTCACAACAAATCACTCGGGTCTGCAGTTTTCTGGTACTCTTGCAGCTCGACCACTGCCATCTGAGCATCAGCGATCTTAGAGCCTTTCTGGAAACACTCTTCTGGCTTTTTCCGATTGCCAGTGACAGTGATCACACCTTTGGGACCTGGCATCTTCAGCTTGAGGTACACATAACATGGTCGAGCCATGAAACGCGCATATGCCGGCCTCCCCAGGATAGCGTGATAAGCGCTCTGGAAATCCACGACCTCAAAGGTCAACTTTTCCTTACGAAAATTCTTGTAGTCACCAAAAACCACATCGAGAGCAATTTGGCCGAGTGACTCAGCCTTCTTTCCAGGAATGACTCCATGGAAGCTCATGTTGTTGGTGCTGAGTCTGGACATCGGAATGCCCATCCCTTTCAACGTCTCTGCATACAAAATGTTCAGGCCACTGCTTCCATCCATCAAAACCTTATTTAGTCGAGTGCCTTCGACGACTGGGTCGACCATCAACGCTTGCCTCCCAGGGGTGGCTATGTGTGTCGGGTGATTAGACTGGTCGAACGTGATGGCGGTCTGCGACCATTTTAGGTAACTGGGTGTCGCCGGAGCAACCATATTCACTTCTCGGTTGATAACTTTCAATCGACTTTTGCTTTCAACGTCAGCAAAAATCATCAGAGTGGAATTGACCTGGTGGTATCCACCGTCACTATCTTCCTTGTCCTCAACTTTGTCCGACTCCTTCTCCTTGTCCTTGAGCTGCTTCCCCTGGAACTGCTGAATCAAGAGCCGACACTGTCGAGTGGTATGCTTTGGATAAATGAGTTTACCCTCTTCATCTTTCTTCGTGTGAATGTGACATGGCAAGTCCAACACATCATTTCCATCTTGGTCTTTAACTTTCTTGGGGTTCCAAGGTCCCTTGGGTTTCCCCTTGAACTTTCCTGGAGTCACGGCCAAGGCTTCTCCAGGAGCAGCTGGCTCGGCTTTTCGCTTCTGCTTCCGACTAGAGTTCCCTCCACCGGTTTCATTAGCGGCTGACTTGTACTTGCCACTCCGGAGCCGATCCTCTTCTTCACCATTGGCGTACTTGGTGGCAATCTCCATCATTCGACTCAAGGTCATGTCTCCTGTCCGACCGAATTTCAGACTCAACTCTCTGTTCTTAACTCCTTCCTTGAAGGCACAGACTGCCTGATGATCAGATACATTCTCTACTGTGTGGTGCAAAGTGATCCATCTCTGGATGTAATCCCTCAGAGTTTCATTCGACTTCTGCACACACGACTGCAACTCTGTTAACCCTGCTGGTCGCTTGCAAGTCCCTTCAAATGTCCCGACAAACACTCGGGCAAGATCTTCCCAAGTGTAAATCCTGCTGGGTGCTAACTGATTCAGCCATGCTCTGGCCGATCCCTCCAACATAAGTGGAAGGTGTTTCATGGCCACTTCATCGTTGCCGCCGCCGATCTGAACAGCCACTCGGTAGTCCTCAAGCCAAGTATCTGGCTTAGACTCACCGGTGAACTTACTGACTCCAGTCGCCAACCTGAAGTTGGGAGGAATCACCGCGGCTCTAATGGCTCTGCTAAAACACTCTGGTCCTGAGACGTGTACTCTGCCGCTGATGGGTGCATTTCTATCATGACCTTCACGGTTAGCCCTGTTCCTGTCGACCAGACCTTGAACGATGACGGATCTCGCATCAAAGCCTGGTTCCCTGGGGTCGACTGGAATCCTTCGCCCAACACTGTGCCGGCGTCTGTCATCTTGCTGCCGAGGTGCATATGACCCACCCCTTGGGGGAGGAGTGGGCACTCGACGTCGATCATCACGATCGGATCGGTCCTCATACTGATCACGCCGGCCTCCATGTTCCTCACGCCTCGGGGGCGATCTTGGGCTATGTGCCGACTGTACTGTATTCGTAGCGACGGATCTGCTGTGAATCATGTTCCACGACTGTGATACATCTGAATTTTGATCTCCTACTGCCCGGAGCAAATCTCTGATCTGGTGTAAGCCCCTGCCAGCCTTCGACTGGGAAGGCTGAATGGACTCTACTATACGGGCTGCAGCTGCTAGATTCTGAATGGGAGTTCGGTATACCTGAGTTGGTTGTGGAAAGAGTTGACGTCGACTGGACGACGGGACCCGTTGTTGCGCTCGTTCATCGAGCACTCGCTGGAGATTTTCCAGTCAAGTGCGCTCAACCAAGTTAGAAAAATGTGCATCTTCTAAGGCACGGGCCTCGGGGGTTTCTCCAACGATAGGAGTGTGAAGCGCATCCATGTTCCGGCGGCGGAGCTCCTCCCTCTGCAGCAAAGTGAGGGGCTTGGGTTGGTACTCTTCATGAGCCTGCACCGGCTCGCCTCCGCCAACGCCTCTGTCGGTGCGGGGGAAACCAGGAGGACTGCGTGGTCCATCGACCATCAGAACCTCCACCGCTGGATCGCTGTTGTCGCACTCGGATGCAGTCTCTGCGGAGCCAGTCAACAGATCGAACAGGCCGTAGAGAGATTCGTCGGGCTCGATTGCCGCGACTTGGGGAGTGGCCGACTGGCGGGCCACCGCATGCCTCACCCACCGCTGAAGCCTCGATCGACCGGAGCGCTTGCGCCGGCGCGAAACCGGGAGGGAAGACGACACAAGAGCCGACCGATACTGGGTCGACGGCTGCTGCAAGAGGGGCCGCGACGCACGCGCAGCGAAGTCGTCGCCCGCAGACGGGAGTGCGTCAACGTCGAGTGGAGCCTCCTGCAACCAAGCGGAGTCGTCGGCGATGAACGTGAGCGCGCCGAGACGGATCTCGCGGTCCTCAACCAAAACTCCGCCTGAAACCATGATGAATGGGATCGGAAAAAATGCAACTTCTCCAACAAGTCGCTAAGACACCCCCACGGTGGGCGCCACTGTCGTGGTTCTAAGCCTGACAGTAGAATGGGGGGTAGGTATGGAGAGGCAAGATCCTAGCTATGGAGTAGTTGTATACACAAGATGTTTACGAGTTCAGGCCCTTCTCGGAGGAAGTAACAGCCCTACGTCTCGGAGCCCTTAGGCGGTCGAATGTATTATGTGCGTATGAGTTACAAAGGTGTGAACCCTTGACACTGAGGAGGGGTGTGGCTTATATAGAGTTCGCCAGACCCCTCCGGCCCTCAGTTATGCAGGGTTAAAGGTACATTAAGATAGGGGGTTACAGGTAACGCCCACATAAAGTGCTATGATGACCATAAAAGCTACTTAATGATCGGTCGTTTGTGTGCAGACTAGCTTTAGATCTTCTGGCGGTCGAGTGGTTGGCTTCATGGTCGAGTGTCTTCCAGTTGGTCGAGTGGAACCCTTCCAGGTCGACTGAAAGGTAGTTCCTTCTAGAAATGTCCTTGGGGAGGGTGTCTTAGACAGGTCCATGCTTATGTAGATGATATTGTGGTGAAGTCCAGGAAGAAAGACACCTTGATACATGATTTGAAAGAGACCTTTGACAATATTCGGGTCTACAAAATGATGCTTAACCCGGCCAAATGTGTCGTTGGTGTACCAGCAGGCAAACTCTTGGGTTTTCTGGTTTCTGAACGAGGTATTGAAGCTAACCCGGAGAAAATCAAGGCTATCACTTCCTTGGTGTGACGCCCTCGATTCAATCGTACACTAATCATGCACGCAAATGTGTACGATCAAGATCAAGGACTCACGGGAAGATATCACAACACAACTCTAAAACATAAATAAGTCATACAAGCATCATAATACAAGCCAGGGGCCTCGAGAGCTCGAATACAAGTGCTCGATCATAGGCGAGTCAGCGGAAGCAACAATATCTGGGTACAGACATAAGTTAAACAAGTTTGCATTAAGAAGGCTAGCACAAACTGGGATACAATCGAAAGAGGCGCAGGCCTCCTGCCTGGGATCCTCCTAACTACTCCTGATCGTCGTCCGCGGGCTGCACATAGTATTAGGCGCCTCCAGTGTAGTAGTCGTCATCGACGGTGGCGTCTGGCTCCTGGGCTCCATCGTCTGGTCGCAGCAATCGAGTAGGGATAGGGGGAAAAAGGGGGGAACAAGGCAACCGTGAGTACTCATCCAAAGTACTCGCAAGCAAGGAGCTACACTACATATGCATGGATATATGTGTAAAGGGCCATATCGGTGGGTGGACTGCGAATGCCGAATAAGAGGGGATATCAAATCACGTCAAGACTACACGCGGCAGCCTCCGTCTTGCAACATGCGAGAAGGGAGTAGGCTGAAGTCCTCCAAGTAGCATCTCCAAGTAGCATCGCATAGCATAATCCTACCCGGGATCCCCTCCTCGTAACCCTGAGAGAGAGCGACCACCGGGTTGTATCTGGCACTTTGAAGGGTGTGTTTTATTATGTATCCGGTTCTAGTTGTCATAAGGTCAAGGTACAACTCCAAGTCGTCTTGTTACCGAAGATCACGACTATTCGAATAGATTAAACTTCCCTGCAGGGGTGCACCACATAACCCAACACGCTTGATCCCATTTGGCCGGACACACTTTTCTGGGTCATGCCCGGCCGCGGAAGATCAACACGTCGCAGCCCCACCTAGGCACAACAGAGAGGCCAGCACGCCGGTCTAAACCTAAGCGCACAGGGGTCTGGGCCCATCGCCCCATGCACACCTGCACGTTGCGAGGGTGGCCGAAAGCGGAACTAGCCCCCTTAATACAAGAGCAGGCTTACATTCCAATCCAGTAGCGCGCTTCGATCGCTGGCGTCACGAAGTGCTTGGTGATACCACGGCGCCGGGATACCCATAACTACTCCCACGTAGATGGTTAGTGCGTATAGACCAAATGGCCGGACTCAGATCAAATACCCAGATCTCGTTAAACGTGTTAAGTATCCGCGAACGCCAACCAGGGCCAGGCCCACCTCTCTCCTAGGTGGTCACAACCTGCCTTGCCGCTCCGCCACAAAGTAACAGTCGGGGGCCGTCGGGAACCCAGGCCCACCTCTACCGGGATGGAGCCACTGTCCTTTCCGCCCCATCTCCGAACAGTATCACTGTAATGTAACAGTGTAAAGTATATAGTATATGCCGTGATCACCTCCCGAAGTGATCACAGCCCGAGAGTATAGCATGGCGGAGCGGACAAGAGTGTAGGGCCAGCGATGGAACACTAGCATCCTATACTAAGCAATAGGATAGCAGGTAAAGGTAACAACAGTAGTAACAAGGACAGGCTATGCAGTAGTATAGGATTAGCTGAAAGCAGTAACATGCTACACTACTCTAATGCAAGCAGTATAGAGTAGAAATAGGCGATATCTGGTGATCAAGGGGGAGCTTGCCTGGTTGCTCTGGCAAGAGAGAGGGGTCGTCAACACCGTAGTCGATCCGGGTACCAGCAGCAGCGTCAGTCTCGGTGTCTAGCGAGAGAAGAGGGGGAGGAACAATAAATATTTAAGCAAATAGACGCAAAGCGATGCATGACGTGACATGTATCGGTGCTAGGGGTGCCCTAACGCGGTATGAGGTGATACCGGTGAAGGGGGAAAACATCCGGGAAAGTCTCCCCGGTGTTTCGCATTTTCGGGCAAAGGAGCCGGAGGGGGAAAGTTGCGTGTTTGCTATGCTAGGAGTGTGTGGCGGACGAACAGGCTGCTATCCGGAATCATCTCGTCGTTCTGAGCAACTTTCATGTAGAAAGTATTTTCATCCGAGCTACGGATTATTTTATATTAATTTTTAAAGTTTTAAATCATTTTCTAATTTATTAATTATTAATTAAATTAACATTATCCGAATAGTGTTTCTTGGCGTCGTGATCAACGTTGACCATTGACCAGTCAACTTTGGCGATGTGGGTCCCATTTGTCATTGGTGAGATTAACTAAACAAAGTTAGTTAGCTTAATTACTTGATTAGGTTAACTAATTCTAATTAATTTAGTTAAACCAAATTAATTAACTTAATTAATTAATTAATTATTACTTTTACTAATTTCATTTTCATTTTCGTTTTTCTCTACTCTTTTCTTTTTATCTGATTTACAAGGGGGAGGGCCCCACCTGTAAGTGGCTCAGGCCACCTCCCTCCTATGCACTAACGCGTACAGAGGAGGGGCAGCGGCGGCCGGACCTGGCCCCAGCGAGGCCATGGTCGAGGCCGGCAGCGGGGTTGGCGGAGCAGGTCAGAGGGCGGCCGGGCGCGGGCGCCAAGACGCCGGGCGTTGAGCCCGGCCGGCTGCGCCAGGCGGAGCATGGGGAGGCCAGCGGCTAGAGGGGCGGAGGTTGTGGTGATGCCGACGACGCCTTGGCGTGCGTAGGGGGGACGCCTGGTGGCATGGTGGCCTTGGCCGGTCTTGCGCGTCAAGGGAAGAGAGGAGGAGGGGCCTCACAGGGGGTTGTAGGGATTCGGGCAGCGGGGACGAGGAGGTGGACAGGGGACGACCGCGATGAAAGCGGAGACGGGTTGAGGAGGCGGTCCGTGAGCTCCGGCAGCAGTGAGGCGGCGGCGATGTCGGCGACGTTGAGTAAGCGTCAGCCCACGGGAGAGGCGACAGGCCGCGAGGAGGATGGCAACGAGGTGGCAGGCGACGTTGGGGCGAGGTGGCGCTGGTGATCCGCGACGGCGCACTGTGATGAAGCGAAGGATCGGGCGGCGGCGATTAGGCGTGACCAAGCGGGAGGAGGGGATCGGCAGGGCGCCCCTCTGTGCACGATCGTGCGTGAGTGTGTGTGCGTGTGTTGCGTGTGGTGGTGGCGGGTGAGGGGACGAGGGGAAGTGGGGATCGTGAGTGAGTGGGGCGGGGTCGCTAGGGTTCCCGGTCGGGGTGGGGTTAAGGAACCGATGGGGGACGGCTGGGCCGGCCTGGCGGCCCGATGGCCTGCTGGGCCGTGGCCAGCCGGGGGGGTTTCTTCTTCCCTTTTTTTTGTTTTCTGTTTGTTCTTTTCTTTTTATTTATTCTCTTTTCTCTTATTCTATTTTATTTTACTTTTAGTTTCTTTAGTTTTATAAATATGATAATAGCTCCTAAATAAATGTCTCTGAATAATCCACTACCTTAAAAGTTTGGTGACTAATAAACTAGTTTAAAGTCTTGTTTATTAATTTAAAAGGCATTCAAATAATTGTCTTGTTACTGTTTTATTTAGTTAAGTGTATTTAAACTTTTTACAAAGACTTGGTTTATCCGCCAACATTACTTATGAATTATTTGGCTCACTCCGAACAGTTTAGTTTCAATATTTGAAATCTTTTATTGTTTGCTTGATTTTGAATTTGAATGCGAATCGGTTTCGAACTAACGCGAGATTAGCAATAGTAATCGAGGTGATGTGGCATCATTAGCGGAGGGTTACTGTGGCTTAATTATCCGGGCGTCACAATTCTCCTCCACTACAAGAAATCTCGTCCCGAGATTTAAGAGGGGGACTAAGGGGAAACGTTTGGTTATGACATTCTTGAATCTTCTCGGTCTTGGTTGCTCCTCTCGTGAGGTTGATCCATTACATTGATGCTTCATTTCTCTGCTTCGGGTAATCATGAGTAAGTCGGCATCCTTTCTTCGGGAACTCCATCGTACTTACGAATAGGTAAGGGGCAGGTTGATAACAATAGGATGCTATAAGGGGTAATCATCTGGGGTTATCCCATGAATGAACACATGACTATCTCTCGAGTTGAACAAATGAAACACATCGAGAGCAAAGTAAGACAGTACAATAAGAAGTTTCAAGCGGATAGACAATCGTTCGATGCCTGATACAGGGCGTGAAAACGGTTCAAAGCAATCGGGAATAAGTATTGCTTCTTATACCAGAATAGATCAACAGGCAGGTGGCCCATGAATTACATACAAAGTCAAGCACGAGGAATAACTTTGACAACAGGGTGTACAGGAGAGTCAGGTTTCGATCATGTGCAACTGTGAGTTATGCGCCCACCATGTGGGTTAAAATAGGGAAGGGCATTGACATCTTGCATGGTCATGATAGCAAGGCATGTCAGAGGATCAGCCTATCAGTTATGTCGGCAACAACATAGGTACCAAGGGCGAGTGACGAAGAGAACCATTTTCCTGCTCGTTGAACGAGGCGCACTATTAGGCAAAGTTCTCGTCCATCGATGGTTACCGAAATGTCATCAACAACGATATGTGGTCTCGACCGATAAGGTGGTACACCGAGGTGTTTTTGTAAGCAGGAAAATATTACTGCTTAGATCATATAAACCTCAAGAAAGGTTAAACCAAACAATGGAAAGGATAATATGATTATCAAGTCAATCAGAACAATGGAAAGGAAAATGTGTTTAAACACACATATCAGGGTATATCCTCCCCAAAGTCAAGCAGAGGATGATATCCAAGACAGGATATAAAGTAGAAAACCATTTAGGTAAGGGGGGAGGAATCTCATGATATTACCCATACAACGGTGTTAGGATGAATGATAAATAAAATTTAGCATCGTGCTTCAAATGTTCCTGTTGAAAATCGGAGTACCATTGGCATGCTCCGAGATAGCATTGACATGGTCATCAGGTGAAGATCAGACTTTGGAAACACAAAGGATCCATCAGGAATAACTTGTAGAATAAGTCTTACAATTTCCACATGGAAGAATGGATAACCTTGCTAAAAAGGAAAACTATAACATTAGGTCCTCCGGCCCGAGTCTTTGGGCATGACATCACCTTACTGGGTCATAAAAGACCAGTGTTATAACTCTTGGAATTATGTTCCAACCATCATATCCGAGCTAGATTTAGATCTGCTTGGGGTCAGGATACCTCAAACTCACGATGCTCGAGGAGAAAAGGTGCGACACAAATTGACGAGATGACATCGAAGATTCTAGGGAAATGAACTATGGAAACGAGTTCTGAAACAGAGTTCATCATTAAAGCAATAAGAGGATGATGAGGTGGCTGATGGACTCAGCGATAATTCAACGAGAATTCCAAACGGATGGATTTCCACAATAATGTGAACAAGAAGATGACACTTGTCAATTCAAATGATATAATGTTGTATGCTCGAGGAAAACATACACCATTAATCATTAGTTGAAAGGTGTGCCCGAATATGACCTTAGGCAGCAAGATCACTGTTAGAGTGACGATTCAATAACCACAGCCTAAGAATGAGCTATCGATCATTAAATTCAAAGCAATAGGGTTGCTAGAAGGGCAGAATCCAAAAAGTACCGCTCACTTGTTGGTACCCCGGTTGGTATCGATACGAGGACCTAAGAAAGAATGGTGATGGTGAGAAGTATCACTATACCAAGAATTCTCAAGAGGTGGTGAAATTCCCATGACATTCTTGACATAAAAGATGGTAATACTCCATGGTGAAGAAGAACAAATGCTGGATAGCAAGGAACTCAAGGTATAACATAGAACACGAACAAGTTTTTGTTGGAGGGGAGGCATTAAAGTGGTCGATGACAACACAAATCTTCGAGGGCAAGGATGGTATTTCTCATCATGAATTCAATTGATATCCTGGAAGAGCTCATAAGGTTGATGATGATCACGACACATTTGTCGAGAGATTTCATGGAGATGTAATCGGTCGGCGATGACATCAAGTCAAAGGAATGATGGAGCAAAATGTTCTTGGGACCATGAGTACGACACAAACTCGAATTCAAGCTTGTCTTTTAAAGTGGAACGATAAGACGAGCAAATCGGCATAAGCTTAGCTCATCATCGAAAATTATGCTCCGGGAAGGACCAGGTAGCACGGTTAAAATTTAGCACGATAAAGGTATAGCCAATCAGGCTAGGAATGACTTGAAGGATTATTAAACTCGTAAGCAACAAGAATTACTTAGAGTTATTGAATCGGAGTGCAGAATCGATTCACTTATCGGTGTTCTCGGTTGACCAACAACCCAGAACCCATGAAGTGACATTGACAGGGAAAGGTAGTACTTCATCAAAAGTTTGCAAGATGTATTACAATGGCATGATATCCTCGAGATACCAGGGGTAATACTCGAAGGTAGATCATAATAGAGGTTGGGCAGGCATATTGATCTGTAGAAGACAAGTGCTTTAACTTGTCCGAGAAACAAAACAAAGAAGAACAATCATGGCCGGAACCACGGTCGCAAAAGACCAAGCATAGCTAAGAGAAGAAGTTATAACAAGGGGATTATTATTACTACGAGAACCTTCCATGATAAGTTCCACCTCGGGTCCATGGGCATGAACACAAAGTTCAAGGTCGACTCCCACTTCTCCAATACACAACTTCTCATTTACTGCTCTCGTTTAAGAATGTTTAAAGTTTGAAAGTTTAACTGACGGAATACCAGGAGGTTATGACCCATGAAGACTTTTGGGTTCACAAAATTTAAGGAAGGTATTTGGTCAACCCATCGGGGCATCTTAGAAACATATACCACAATCTTTAGGAGTAATTAACTCAAACTCGAAGGCAGAGCATGGTTGAGAAAGCAGAGGATACAATTTACCAAAGGCATTATGTATCTGAGGAAAGGCTCACAAGGTTATTGAATATGAAGGGCGTTGTCAGATAAAATCCAACAAAGGATCTGGTGGTCCATAAGGGATATGATGTGACTATCGGTACTCAATAAGAGGAAGAAATAATGCAAATGCATCGGATTACAGAACATCAGAATAATTCGATGCTTAGATAACAAAGGACTTATGATTTCCAAATCAAGGGATCAGAAGCAATGTTATGATTAGGGATGGATAAGTTGAATAGCCTTAGGGGTACAATCAACGGCAATTGGATTGGTTGAGAACCAGCTCAGTCTGAGCCGGAAAGATAATTTAAAAGGATCAGCGATGATTGCGTGCATTCGCATGCGTATTGAATCAACGGACTCAAAATGATGGTGACAAAGGATGACAATATGATTACTATACTTATGGGATTAATCATAATGAAAGCAAACAAGAAATTCGAGCAATAGGTTCTTGAGGATTTTGAATATCGAATGGTATTTGAAGACTTTTGTGTAACACATGAACAAGCGGGGATGGCGGATACTCGATAAGTGCGAGAATTATCCGTAGGGGTATTGGTGACAAAGAACAGCAAGGCGAGAAGCTCAAAGGATTATCAAAACAACGACGATTTTTTTTCCAGGGTATCTTGTAATAACAAGACCAACTGGGGATGAAGGTAAGAATAACAACTGCAAGTAGTTATCCATAAGGGTTTACGGTGGAAGGGGAATTGTAAACGCGATGAACACAAGTTCTCGAGTTAACGGCGGAGAGCATCTTGTGGTCTTACGGTGCAGCAGAGGCGATCATCGATAATAAGGGCTCTCGGGTGAAAGTGATAATGAGATCCTAATGTTAGATTTAGTAAAATTCATTTAACCCGAATAGAGGAGAGATCAGAGTCCCAGAGTAAAGGTCGAGGAGTAAAAGATCCTAGTACCACCCAATGGCGACGTGGGCCCATGGGCCGCACAGCCATGTTAGTAAAAGTTTTCCAATGTCTAGACTCGACTTCGGCCAAGGAGTGTGGAAGGGGGACTCCTACAGGCAGTCGGCTCTGATACCAACTTGTGACGCCCTCGATTCAATCGTACACTAATCATGCACGCAAATGTATGCGATCAAGATCAAGGTCTCACGGAAGATATCACAACACAACTCTAAAACATAAATAAGTCATACAAGCATCATAATACAAGCCGGGGCCTCAAGAGCTCGAATACAAGTGCTCGATCATAGGCAGTCGTGAAGCAACAATATCTGAGTCTGGATATAAGTTAAACAAGTTTGCCTTAAGAAGGCTAGCACAAAGCTGGGATACAATCGAAGAGGCGCGGGCCTCCTGCTCAGGATCCTCCTAACTACTCACGGTCGCCGTCCGCGGGCTGCACGTAGTATTAGGCGCCTCCAGTGTAGTAGTCGTCATCGACGGTGGCGTCTGGCTCCTGGGCTCCATCGTCTGGTCACAGCAATCGAGTAGGGATAGGGGAAAAAAGGGGGAACAAGGCAACCATACTCGCAAGCAAGGAGCTACACTACATATGCATGGATATATGTGTAAAGGGCCATATCAGTGGACTGAACTGCAGAATGCCAGAATAAGAGGGGGATATCTAATCCTGTAGAAGACTACGCTTCTGGCAGCCTCCGTCTTGCAACATGCAGAAGGGAGTAGGCTGAAGTCCTCCAAGTAGCATCTCCAAGTAGCATCGCATAGCATAATCCTACCCGGGATCCCCTCCTCGTAACCCTGAGAGAGAGCGACCACCGGGTTGTATCTGGCACTTGGAAGGGTGTGTTTTATTAGGTATCCGGTTCTGGTTGTCATAAAGTCAAGGTACAACTCCAAGTCGTCCTGTTACCGAAGATCACGGCTATTCGAATAGATTAAACTTCCCTGCAGGGGTGCACCACATAACCCAACACGCTTGATCCCATTTGGCGGACACACTTTTACGGGTCATGCCCGCCGGAAGATCAACACGCCGCAGCCCCACCTAGGCACAATAGAGGCCAAGACGCGGTCTAAGCCTAAGCGCACGAAGTGCAGGTCCATCGCCCCATGCACACCTTCACGTTGCGAGGGTGGCCGAAAGCGGAACTAGCCCCCTTAATACAAGAGCAGGCTTACGTTCCAATCCGGCGCGCGCCGCTCAGTCGCTGGCGTCACGAAGTGCTTCGGGTGATACCACGACGTCGGGATACCCATAACTACTCCCGTAGATGGTTAGTGCGTATAGACCAAATGGCGGACTCGGATCAAATACAAAGATCTCGTTAAGCGTGTTAAGTATCCATGACGCCGACCAGGGCCAGGCCCACCTCTCTCCTAGGTGGTCACAACCTACCCTGCCGCTCCGCCATACAAAGTATGATCGGGGCCGTCGGGAACCTAGGCCCACCTCTCTGCGGGATGGAGCCACCATCCTTTCAGCCCCCATCTCGAACAGTATCACAGGTAATGTAACAGTGTAAAGTATTTAGTATATGCCCGTGATCACCTCCCAAGTGATCACAGCCCAAGAGTATAGCATGGCGGAGACGGACAAGAGTGTAGGGCCTTGATGGAACACTAGCATCCTATACTAAGCAATAGGATAGTGGTAAAGGTAACAACAGTAGTAACAAGGACAAAGCTATGCAGCGGTATAGGATTAGTGAAAGCGATAACATGCTACACTACTCTAATGCAAGCAGTATAGAGTAGAATAGGCGATATCTGGTGATCAAGGGGAGGCTTGCTTGGTTGCTCTGGCAAGAGAGAGGGGTCGTCAACACCGTTGTCGATCGGGGTACCAGCAGCAGCGTCAGTCTCGGTGTCTAGCGAGAGAAGAGGGGGAGGAACAATAAATATTTAAGCAAACAGATGCAAAGCGATGCATGACATGACATGTATCGGTGCTAGGGGTGCCCTAACGCGGTATGAGGTGATACTGGGTGAAGGGGAAAACATCCGGAAAGTTTCCGGTGTTTAGCATTTTCAGCGGAAGAGCCGAGGGGAAAGTTGTGTGTTTGCTATGCTAGGATTGTGTGGCGGACGAACAGGCTGCGTATCCGGAATCGTCTCGTCGTTCTGAGCAACTTTCATGTAGAAAGTATTTTCATCCGAGCTACGGATTATTTTATATTAATTTTTAAAATTTTAAATCATTTTCTAATTTATTAATTATTAATTAAATTAACATTATCCAGAATAGTGTTTGGTGACGTCAGCATGACGTCAGCAGTCAACGTTGACCGTTGACCTGGTCAACCTGACAGGTGGGTCCCATTTGTCATTGACTGAGATTAACTTAATTAATTCACTAATTAATTATTACTTTTACTAATTTCATTTTCATTTTCGTTTTTCTCTACTCTTTTCTTTTTATCTGATTTACAAGGGGGAGGGCCCCACCTGTAAGTGGCTCAGGCCACCTCCCTCCTATGCACTAACGCGTCTGAGAGGGGGCGGCGGCCGGACCTGGCCCAGCCGAGGCCATGGTCGAGGCCGGCAGCGGGGTTGGCGAGCAGGCGCGAGGGCGGCCCGAGGCCTTGGGCGCCAAGACGCCCGGCGTTGAGCCCCGACGGCTGTGGACCGGGCGGAGCATGGGGAGGCCCAGCAGCTAGAGGGGCGGAGGTTGTGGTGATGCCGACGGCGCCGGGCGAGCGTGTCGCGAGGGGGGACGCCTGGTGGCAGCGGTGGCGCGGCGGTCTTGGCAGCGTCTTGAGGGAAGAGAGGAGGAGGGGCCTCAGGGGGGTTGTAGGGATTGGGCAGCGGGGGGCGAGGAGGTGGGCGGGACGGCCGTGATGAAGGCGGAGGCAGGGGTTGAGGAGGCGGTCCGCGGGCTCCGGCAGCGGCGTGAGGCGGCGGCGATGTCGGCGATGTTGAGTAGGCGTCTGGCCACGAGGGAGAGGCGACGGGGCCGCGAGGAGGATGGCAACGAGGTGGCAGGGCGAGGTCGGGGCGAGGTGGCGCTGGTGATCCGGCGACGGCGCAAGAGTGAGGCGAGGGATCGGGCGGCGGCGATTGGGCGGCTGCGGGAGGAGGGATCGAGCAGGGCGCCTCCCAGCACGATCGTGCGTGAGTGTGTGTGCGTGTGTTGCGTGTGTTGGCGGCGGGTGAGGGGACGAGGGGAAGTGGGGATCGTGAGGGAGTGGGGCGGGGTCGCTAGGGTTCCCGGTCGGGGTGGGGTTAAGGAACCGACGGGGGACGGCTGGGCCGGCCTGGCGGCCCGATGGCCTGCTGGGCCGTGGCCAGCCGAGGGGGTTTCTTCTTCCCTTTTTTTTGTTTTCTGTTTGTTCTTTTCTTTTTATTTATTCTCTTTTCTCTTATTCTATTTTATTTTACTTTTAGTTTCTTTAGTTTTATAAATATGATAATAGCTCCTAAATAAATGTCTCTGAATAATCCACTGCCTTAAAAGTTTGGTGACTAATAAACTAGTTTAAAATCTTGTTTATTAATTTAAAAGGCATTCAAATAATTGTCTTGTTACTATTTTATTTAGTTAAGTGTATTTAAACTTTTTACAAAGACTTGGTTTATCCGCCAACATTACTTATGAATTATTTGGCTCACTCCGAACAGTTTAGTTTCAATATTTGAAATCTTTTATTGTTTGCTTGATTTTGAATTTGAATGCGAATCGGTTTCGAACTAACGCGAGATTAGCAACAGTAATCGAGGTGATGTGGCATCATTAGCGGAGGGTTACTGTGGGGCGTCACACTTGGCTAAACCAACATGTGTTAATGATGTTCAACGTCTGGTGGGTCATATTGCGGCCTTAAGCCGGTTCATAAGCCGGTTGGGTGAAAAAGCTATCCCTCTGTACCAGATGATGAAGAAAATAGATCGCTTTCTCTGGAGTGATGCTGTTGATCAGGCGTTTGAAGCCTTGAAAAACAGTTAGCCGAGTCGCCGATCCTTGTTGCTCCTATTGATAAGGAGTCCTTGTTGTTATATGTGGCTGCTAATAGCCGAGTTGTCAGCATGGCAATTGTTGTGGAAAGGAAAGAATCAGGCAAGGAGTATCCGGTTCAGCAGTCGGTTTATTATATCAGTGAGGTCCTCATTGAATCCAAGCAGAGGTATCCACATTGGCAGAAACTCGTATATGGAGTGTTCATGGCTAGTCGTAAACTGAAGCAGTACTTCTTTGGTTATCCCATCACTGTGGTCAGTTCTGCCCCTTTGGAGGATATTATTCAAAACAGAGAAGCCACATGTCAGGTAGCCAAATGGTCCATCGAGCTTGGACCCCATGGTTTGAAGTATATGCCTCGAACAGCTATCAAGTCTCAAGCACTGGTGGATTTCATCAATGATTGGCTTGAGCTACAGATGCCTGAGGAGAAGCCGGATAGCATATATTGGACTATTCACTTCGATGGATCCAGGCAGTTGGAAGGCTCGGGGGCTGGTGTTATTTTGACTTCCCCACGAGGTGATAAATTTTGTTATGTTTTAAGGTTGATGTTCCCTTGTACTAACAATGCAGCTGAGTATGAGGCCTTGCTCCATGGTCTTCGGATGACTAAGGAGATGAACTTAAGCCAATGAGGTGTTTTGGTGACTCAGATTTGGTGGCTCAGCAAGTTTCAGGCACTTGGGATTCTAAGGATCTACTCATGGCGGCTTACTGCTGAGAGGTCGATGCTATTGCTAGTCATTTCAAAGGTTATCAAGTGGAACATGTTGATCACAGGAAAATGAGGCGGTTGATGCTTTAAGCCGTCTAGGATCCCAGCGTAAGCGGTACCACCTAATGTTTTCCTTGATATTCTGCATAATTCTTCAGTCAAATTTCTTACGGAAGAAGACCTTGCTATTCCTGACCCGGAGGCGCAGTTGGTGGCGGCTCTTCATGCTATTCCTTATTGGACAGTCCCATATTTGGCTTATATGACCCGGGGCGAGTTACCTGAAGATGAAACTTTGGCTAGGCAAATAACTCGGCGATCTAAGTCAATAACTATTGTCAATGGAGAGTTGAACCGCTGCAGTGTCACAGGGGTGTTTCCATGTCATGTTTCTCCTGAGGAGGGCCGTGAGATTCTATGAGAGATTCATGAAGGAGATTGTGGTCATCATGCCGGCTCTAAGTCTCTCGTGGCCAAGGCTTTTCGTCATGGGTTTTATTGGCTGACGGCTGATGCTGATGTAGAAGATTTGGTCAGTAAATGTGATGGTTGTCAGAAATTTTCAAGAAGAGCTCATGTGCCGGCTCAAGAATTGAGGATGATTCCAATTACTTGGCCGTTTGCAGTCTGGGGGCTTGATATGGTTGGACCTTTCAAAAGGTCCAAGGATAAAAAGACCCACCTTTTGGTGGCGGTTGACAAATTTACAAAGTGGGTTGAGGCAGAGCTAGTCAGTAAGTATGACGCGGCGACAACGGTTCAATTCATCAAAAAGGTGATTTTCCGTTTTGGCTTTCCCCACAACATTATAACTGATAATGGCACTAATCTGTCCAAGGGTGCTATGAAAGAGTTCTGTCAACGAGAACATATTCGTCTTGATGTATCATCACTGGCTCACCCCAGTCCAATGGCCAAGCTGAAAGAGCCAATCAAGATATCTTGAGAGGCATCAAGCCCTGGCTTATGGTCCCTTTGCAGAGGACGCCGGGTTGCTAGGTGGAGGAATTGCCCTCAGTACTATGGAGTATCAATGCTACCCCCAACGGATCTACGGGTTACACGCCTTTCTTCATGGTCTACGGAGCAGAGGCGGTTCTCCCTAGTGACATCCATCACGACTGGCCCCGTGTGGCGGCTCATGTTGAAGCTGATAATGAAAGGGCACATAAGGATGATCTTGACTTGTTGGATGAGGAGCGTGACCATGCGGCAGCTCGTTCAGTGATTTATCAGCAAGATCTACGTCGTTATCATAGCCGCCGAGTTAAAACTAGGACCTTTCAAGAAGGAGATTTGGTGCTCCGGTTTATCCAGGATCAAACTGATACACACAAGCTATCCCCACCTTGGGAAGGCCCCTTTGTGCTCAGAAAAAATTTGAACAACAGGTCATACTACCGTATCGATGTTCGAGACCACAAGGACTCACGAACGTCGGAGGAGACCCGCCGGCCGTGGAATATTGCTCATCTTCGGCCTTATTACACTTGAGCCACCGACTCTTGTGATGTACATATATCTATCGATGTATATATTTTGATGAATATAATAATGTCGGCATCCCTGATAATTCATGGCCTCTATCATTTCATTTATGAGAATATGAGTCTTTATTGTCACTTCATACGATCACTTGGGGGCTTCCTGCTTATTGGGCATAGCTATGACTACCCTCTTGATCTGGCTTGTACGCCATGATTACAAAATACTTGGGGGCTTCCTGCTCATTGAGCATAGCTATGACTACCCTACTGATCCGGCTTATATGCCTGGAATGAAATATTACTTGGGGGCTCCTTGTTAATGAACAGAGCTTTGTTGACCCTTGTAGTAGGCTTGGACGCCAGGTGTATTCACCAAAAAATCTCGGTTATCCTGACTTTGTTTGCCTGCCACTCCGACCAGGTAATCCATGACTCGTCGTACTCTTGACAATCAATCTTGTAAAAGACCCTTAATTTGTCAAAGTTAAAACAACAATTGGTCATGTGAGGTCCGACTTATAGGTTTGAATTAAGGTTTAACTCAGTGGCTGCATGGCCCTTGAATAACACTTGACATGGCTGCTTGAATGGCTTGTTTTCTGTTGTTCTTGATTCATATTTGATTTGAACATTTTTTGAGATTGATTTTTTGTGCCATATTGATACATGGTTGAAAACTGATTAGGGCCATGGTGCATTATGATTCATATATGAATCTATCCGGAGTTTTATTAACCCGACCTAGTTTTGGACTTTAAGTCGCTAGTGTATGATGATTATGTGCTTGGAATGCTGTGCTCTAAGCTTTGGGATGTTATCCCTTGCTGCATATGGCGTGATAAGCCGGCGCTATGAATAAATTGAACAGGGCGTTGTGCTCCTGGTGTGATAAGCCGATAGTGTGAATGAATATCACATGTATGATATTTATTTTGTTATGATTATATGAGGTTTTGATAAACCGACCCTGATTATGGACTATTTAGTCATCAGTGGCTTTTCATGGAGTATTGTGACCCGCCCTGGGGTAAACCACCAGGGCACTTGTTATCTGCTTATGTGCAGGAAAAGAATGATAAGCATGGTCTGCATATTTGATGATATTATAAGAGCATAAGTAGCAGAACTTCAAATGATGGATCGGAAGTGTTATGCACATAAGCATGGACGATGGCGTGGCAGATCAGGATTGTTTAACTAGCCTATTACAAGGCATCTGACGGCCCCAAAGAATAAGTGTTTTTTTAAACATGACATCAAAACGCTATGATTGGTAAGCCGGCTCATGAATTTAGACTTTTAGTCTTGGCGGGTCGAAGCCTCTGAGTCATCCTGCGCTTCTTCTTCTTCTTGATTATCCATTGGCTGGAAGTCAGGTGTGGCCCTGTTGATACCAGTCAAAGCTCTAAACACAGCATCATCATCTATAAGATTTTATGCATCAATGTCAGAAGCAAAGGTATGATTACGAGTCAGCGGAATGAGATCCACCTCCTGATGAACCGACGCCTTCACCTTCTTGTTATGAGCATCATAAGCTGCCTGATATTGGGATAAGTCTGTGTCTTCGGCCAATTTTCTTGCTACTAGACGCATTTCCCTTGCTATTTTTGCAAAGTCATCAGTGCTTAAGGGAGACCCGTCTTCTTTTACACTCGGGCAGCCATTAGCCAAATCTTCTGGATCAAGATCTGGTTGTCATGCCTTTGCCCGGCTTAGGGCAGTCATGGCGCCGGCTCTGGCAGCTGACTGCTTTAAAGTCCCAAGCACAATACAAGTATTTTACTTGGCACATGGGGGCTAATGCATATTGCTCTTTTTTTAAGACCATTTTATGATGACCCGCTATCTTTGTTATGACTATAGCCGACTCATGGGGCTACAACGAGTTTTATTCATAAGTAGTGATGAATCAGTCCCGCTTATTTATCTTGATTAAACCGGTCTTTGGGGGCTGGTGCAAAGTTGATTACTGCTAATTGAAGTCCCAACTTAACTTGATAGATTAAGCCGACCCTTGGGGGCTACTAGTTTGATTTTCACATATTTATGACCATTTAATGTCTACAATACACTCAATGCTATCATGTTCTATAGACTTGGCGGCTGAGAGAGGTATATTTATGACAAGAATTGTGTTGGATTACCTCAAAGCGCTCCATCATCAAGTTGACCAAGCCGGATTCAAAGTCACGGATGATGTGAAGGTGGTTCAAGTAACCAGAATGAATTTCTTGAGCACTAAATTGAGAATAGCTTTCCAAGTCAACTTTCCATTTGCCCTTATCAACAACGGAGAACTCCTCCTTGGCGCTGTGTTTGGACACGGCAATGGGGTTGCCTGGAACCTGATAAGATGTCCCAGTAATCATCACATCATCAGATTCCTGAGCCGGCTGAGCAGGACTGGGCGGCTTATCATCTTTTGGATCAATTTCCATGGCATCTTGAGTAACGGGTCGGCCTTCTGGAGGGGGATCATCTACGACAGTTTCTGATACTTGATGCAATGTTTTAGATGTGGCATGCTTCTCCAGTTCAGCAGTCTTTGATTCTTCAGCCGGTTTGTCAACTTTCTGTTTCTTGCTGGGCTTGGCCATACCACTGAAAAGGAAGTATAAGACAAAGTTAATATGACAATTAAAAGAGCAACATGGATAGATTTAACACCCTTACCCAGGCACGGTTTTGAAAGCCGGGATTTGAGTACCTGTTGAGTCGCCGGAGGAGGAGTGAGATGTTCCCTGATAATTTGAATCAGGTGGATTAAGAGGTTGTCGAAAAAGACCCGCTTTGGGATAAGCAAAGTCAGAAATGCTTGAAACCTTCGGTCGACGCTTGCGAGGTGCTGGGGTATTCGGTAAATCAGAGGACAAGATTCCACCACCACTGTTCCGGGTCGTCCGGCGAGCCTCATGTTTCTGCTTTTTCAAAATAAAGTTGGGGGTCCAAATAAGATGAAGGATGAGAAAACCTTACTTTCCGGCTTGCTTGACGAACTTTATGTCTTGGTAGAGGTTCAAAGTAGGAGGAAAGGGTAGTTACCTCTTCAACATTGGCTTGGCTTCCTTCCGCATCATCCTGGTAGTAATCATTATCAATAAGATGTATAAAAAATGAGCCAAGGGAGTCAAGTGTTACCTCCGACTCATCATTATCATCCAAATCAAATAACTCGGAAGGATTGGACTTCTTCTTGGCAGGATTTTTACTAGCCTTGGTCTTTGTCCGAGGTTTCTTAGCTGGCTTATCCTGCAATTTCTTACCCCAAAAGGGTGAATCGGCCTGCAAGAATCAAATGGGCATGAAAGGGTAGTTTAAGTAAAGATATGATTTGATTGCAAAGTTGGTTAAAAACTTACAGCTGGTGGTTTGTTAAGGACGCAGAAGGGATTCAATCCGGCTTTACTACAGTCTTACGAGCTTTCTTTTAGCAGAGACTTGGTCATATTATTAACGTCCTCGTCAGTCAATTCAATTTGGCAATGGCGTTGGGGATCTTTTAAATCGCCAGTATACTCGCACATTAAGCCGGGGCGGCAGCTTAAGGGCAAGATTCTCCACGCGGCCCAGCATCGAACCAGGTCAATTCCAGTCAAGCCGTTGGCCATCAAGGCTCGGATCTTTGAGAAAACTGACATATAGTTCTTTCGTTCTGTTGTGCTGATGCGACCTGGAAGATGATGCCTGTTGCTAAGCCGGCTGGTGCGATAACCCGACAAAGGATTTTCCCCTTCTGGAGAAGTGTCTTTGCAATAAAACCAGGTTTGGTTCTAGTCTTTTGGATGACTGGGCAGAGTGGCGGCTGGGAAAGTGGTTTCTTTCCTTCGCTGAATGGAAATACCGCCTAGCTCCATGCTGGGCCCGTCTATGAACTCGTTCTGCCAGTTTAGATAATAAAACTCCCTAAATAATTCTATGGCGGGCTCCTGTTGAAGGTACAACTCACAGAATACTTGGAAGTTGCAGATGTTTGAAACGAAATTTGGTCCGATGTTTTATGGGTGGAGCTGGAAGAAGTGCAGCACATCACAGAAGAATTTTGAGCCGGGAGGACTGAAACCCCGGAGCATATGGTTAGCAAAAACAACAACTTTACCATCCTTGGGCTTAAGAGGAGTTTCAGTGCCTGGGATCCTTCAATGAATGACATCTTTTTTGGCCAAGACACGTGTTTGAACATATTCGTTCAAGTCTTCCTCGGTGACCCGGGAAACGACCCAGTTGCAAGCAGTGACAGTCTTGCCCATTTTAATGAAGGCCTGAAAGAAAGAAATATTACTGATTTAAGATTAAAGTGGCTAAGCCGGACCATTGATTCAAAAGTAAAGTGTTATAAGCGGCGGATGTGTTAAGATGGAAGATGAACATTGAAGGATGCGGGTATTCACATTCGCGACTTAAAAGGGGACTAATGGTACCTGCTGGGTTAAGAATTATGCTGTTAAACCGGAAGGATTATGTTGTTAAGCCGACCAGAGTTCAAAGATCAGATACATTGTGCGGAACCAAAAAGGAGGATTAATGAGCAAGCATGGTTAAACCAGGAAATATTGGCGAGTCGTACAAGTTATGAACGGCATGCTGGCGGCTTAACACGGGGCTTAATGTTATATGGTATAAGCAGCCGTGGTAGTTGTGATGCTTCAAAGCTATCGGTGAAAATTTTGCTAACTAATGGACAAACAGATTTCAAAGACTCGAGCAATAACTTTGGATCTACAGTAGTTCAGAAAAAGCAGTAAAAATCAAAACCTAAGGTGGCGGCAGCAGAAAAGTTGGTGTGCTTTGATGAGATTTTCTATGGAGAGGAGGGTTCTGATATTAAAAGCAAATGCTAAACTACTACCGCACAATTACATACTGCATTCAGATCAAAAGATACTCGAGCTAAAGGAGCAAACGAAGAACAGCGAAGAACACCGATGAACAAGGCTAGCCCTAATACAGATGTGACGTATAAGGAGATGAATGCTTACGGATGCAGATGGACTGCGGTGGAGCACCGGCATTCTCTGGACCCGTCAGGTTGATGCAGCGGCCTGAGTCGGTGCAGCGGACGGAGGACGGCGGCGGCGGAGCTCGAGGCGGCAGAGGAGTCGCAAGAGGAAGACGAAGATAAGAAGGCAAGGGGGGAAATGAAAAGGACCCCCGTCCCTATTTATAAGAGGGTGGATGCAAGGCATGCGAGGGAATCGAGGAGGCCGAAATCATCATGTGGCTATATGGACGCCTCGATTTCCGGGATGTTCATTAAGATAAGGATCAGTTAAGATGTTCTGAGCCTTGCGCAAAATTAATGCAAAATGACGTCATGACGGGTTAAGAAGATTCTGTGAGCCGATGTCATGGCGGGTTACACAAAGATTTATTAAACCAACGATGCAAAATTTTGACAAGTCAGGTAGTGAAGATTGATGTGAACAAGTTCAAATCAACCTAGGGCCTAATGTTGGGGATATAACTACTGGGTATGACCCGCCAGTCGGGGCCGGGTTATACCACTGATGGCTTATACAATGAAGATGGCGGATCATGGCAAGTCTATTGACGGCCCAAGACCCAGAGGCGACTTGAGGCCCAAGAGGATGAACCGCCATATGTATGACTTGTATTATAAGGCAAGCTTAGTTAAGTCACCGAGCTGGACATGTGTATATGAGCCGGCCGGGACTATGTAAGCTGTCAGGCATCAACCTGTGTATATAAAGGGGCGACCCGGCGGCGGTTTGACTCAAGAAACAAGAGATTGAGAACTAGGTCAAGCATATTCACTCCGAGGAAATCGAAACCCAAGCAATACAATTCCAAACTGGAGTAGGCCTTTACCTCCACCGCGAGGGGCTGAACCAGTATAAACTCTCCATGTCCTTTGTCCCGATTAACCCCTTTAAGCTAACCTAGTTGCGATGGCTCCACGACTAAGTCCTTTCGCTAGGACATCTGCTGTGTTAAGTCCACGACAACTATCACCGCCCACAACTCTTTGTGTTCTACTCGTGCATATCATCTACGCATAGACCTGGCTCGGATGCCACCACTACAAAAAATACACTTCCGTGATGATACGTGTTTGTCATAGTAGGTCACATTTTATGTCATGCATGTACATCCATGATGATTTTATGACAGAATCAATATAGTCATACATGCGCTGTCGTTGAAGTGTTCCATGACATTACCAAAATTATCATCACGAAAGTGTCCACTTCCATGACGATAAATCGCGCGTCATAGAAGTGCTTTCGTCAAGGGTGACTGACATGTGGCATCGACCGTAATGGGTTGTCGTTAAGCTATTGGGTCCGGTTTTGGATCCGATAACCCGTTAACAGCTAGGACCAATGGGGATTTTCCACGTGTAAAATTCTCATTGGCTGGAGGAAACACGTGTTGGCTCACCATTAGGACAGATGTCATCCACTCATTGGGCAGGAGGCGCCTATGATATGTCGACACGTGGCATGGCCCAACAG
Organism: Aegilops longissima; assembly: GCA_021605205.1. Taxonomy (NCBI): domain Eukaryota; kingdom Viridiplantae; phylum Streptophyta; class Magnoliopsida; order Poales; family Poaceae; genus Aegilops; species Aegilops longissima. The sequence continues at coordinate 413,975,121 of CM038676.1, read as the reverse complement.
AGTCCCATTCTGGTGAAAAGGCCGGCCCAGCTAAAGGCCCACCATGTTTCTTCAGACACTAGTGGGCTGGCCGGTTAACAACCTGCCATGTTTTGGGCCAAATTGTGGCCCATACCAGATCAGGCCCGTTCACAGCCTGCCATGTTTTGGACCAAATTACGGCCCATATCGGATCAGGCCCGTTAACAGACCACTATTCTTTTGGGCCCATTCTAAGACAGGTTTGTATTTCAACCTGTTAAATGCCCGTTTACCAGTTCGGCCAGATAATAGTTTCCGCCTGTTAGCGGCCTGTGCTGCATCTGGGACGTTGTCGGTCTGGTTTAACTTTAGGCCATTTAACGGCCCATGCAGAAGCTGGGCTATTTCTTGTCCGTAGTAATTTTGGCCTCTCAATGGCCCGTAGTCTTCGTGGATAAATTTCAGCCCAATTGGCCTATCGGCCCGTTAATGGCCCGTGTAACAGTTGGGCCTAATTACAACCAACGTTGAATCCGGCCTGCTTACATCCCATCTAATAATGGCCCGTGACACTTTTGGGCCTATGACCCGCGTGGATACCAGCCTGCTTAAAGCCCATAATTTTATTGGGCCAAACAGGCTCGAGATATATTTTGGCCTATTAACTGCTCGTCCTATTTGGGCCAAACATGGGCCTTAGGCAATTTCGGCCTGTATTGGCCCGTGAATTTTTCGGCTCAACGCTAGCCCAATCTAGGTTTTAGCCTGTTAAAAGCCCATGGTATTCTCTAGCCCAGCTGGCTAGAACTTTACTCGGCCTGTTAAAGGCAGGAAACTACTATAGGTTAAGACCTGCTAATGGCCCAAGACAATTATAGGCCCACGTTTTGGCCCATATGAGTAACGGGTCACACAAGACCGCAACACCGAGATCCACTCGAACCTTCCGGCCTAAATTACAGCATACCGACCAAAGAATAAACCTAGACTATACAATAAAGAAATTACGACATATTACATCCACAAGGAATCAAAGTTCACTACCGGTGATAATAAAGCGCAACGTGACCGCGGATTACAAACACTGGGCATCAAAGGTCGCCACCAGTGCATATAAACGCACCAACAAAAGAATATACAAAACTGAGAGCACTTCAGAAGGCACTAGGCCTAGCTAGGATGGGCTCCGCAAGCAGCCGAACAAGCTGATGAGACCTCAGTTGTGTCAACGATAGATGCTCCATCCCTAGCTGTATGGCACCATGATACATCTCCAACGTATCTATAATTTATGAAGTATTCATGTTATTATATTATCTGTTTTGGATGTTTATGGGCTTTATTATGCACTTTTATATTATTTTTGGGACTAACCTATTAACCGGAGGCCCAGCCCAAATTGCTATTTTTTTTGCCTATTTCAGTGTTTCAAAGAAAAGGAATATCAAACGGAGTCCAAACGGAATGAAACCTTTGGGAGAGTCATTTTTGGAACGGAAGCAATCCAGGAGACTTGGAGTAGACGTCAGGGAAGCTTTGAGGTGGCCACGAGGCAGGGAGGCGTGCCTGCCCCGTGGGCGCCCCCCACCCTCGTGGGCCCCTCGTGGCTCCCCTGACCGACTTATTTCGCCTATATATATATATCCATATACCCTAAAAACATCAGGGAGCAGAATAGATCGGGAGTTCTGCCGCCGCAAGCCTCTGTAGCCACCAAAAACAAATCGGGACCCTGTTCCGGCACCTTGCCGGAGGGGGGATCCCTCACCGGTGGCCATCTTCATCATCCGGCGCTCTCCATGACGAGGAGGGAGTAGTTCGCCCTCGGGGTTGAGGGTATGTACGAAATCACCTTAAAGTTATCTTATCGGATTGAGTCTTTAAGGATTTGAGAACACTTGATGTATGTCTTGCATGTGCTTATCTGTGGTGACAATGGGATATCACGTGATTTACTTGATGTATGTTTTGGTGATCAACTTGCGGGTTCCGTAACATTGTGAACTTATGCATAGGACTTGGCACACATTTTCGTCTTGACTCTCCGGTAGAAACTTTGGGGCACTCTTTGAAGTACTTTGTGTTGCTTTGAATAGATGAATATGAGATTGTGTGATGCATATCATATAATCATACCCACGGATACTTGAGGTGACATTGGAGTATCTAGGTGACATTAGGGTTTTGGTTGATATGTGTCTTAAGGTATTATTCTAGTACGAACTCTTGAATTGATCGATCTGAAAGAATAACTTTAAGGTGATTTCGTACCCTACAATAATCTCTTCGTTTGTTCTCCGCTATTAGTGACTTTGGAGTGACTCTTTGTTGCATGTTGAGGGATAGTTATATGATCGAATTATGTTATTATTGTTGAGAGAACTTGCACTAGTGAAAGTATGAACCCTAGGCCTTGTTTCCTAGCATTGCAATACCGTTTGTGCTCACTTTTATCATTAGTTACCTTGCTGTTTTATATTTTCAGATTACAAAAACCTATATGTACCATCCATATTGCACTTGTATCACCATCTCTTCGCCGAACTAGTGCAACTATACAATTTACCATTGTATTGGGTGTGTTGGGGACACAAGAGACTCTTTGTTATTTGGTTGCAGGGTTGTTTGAGAGAGACCATCTTCAACCTACGCCTCCCACGGATTGATAAACCTTAGGTCATCCACTTGAGGGAAATTTGCTACTGTCCTACAAACCTCTGCACTTGGAGGCCCAACAACGTCTCGAGAAGAAGGTTCTTGTGATGAGACATCAAGCTCTTTTCTGGCGCCGTTGCCGAGGAGGTGAGTGCTTGAAGGTATATCTTTAGATCTTGCAATCGAATCTTTTAGTTTCTTGTTTTATCACTAGTTTAGTTTATAAAAGCAAACTACAAAAAAATGGAATTAAGGTTGCCTCATATGCTTCATCTTTTTAATGTCTTTCGTGAAAATAAGGATTCCGAAAATTGTGCTCAAGTTCTAGAAGAAGAATGCACTAGAATGTTTGGCACTAAATCTTTGTATGATGAGCATGATTGCAATGTTGTTAGTATGAATTCCTTGAATATCCATGATGCTAATGATATGCAGAGCCACAAGCTTGGGGATGCTATGTTTGATGAAGATGATATTTTTTCCCCTAAGTGTTGATGAGAAAATTTATTATGATGAAAGCATGCCTCCTATCTATGATGATTATATTTATGAAAGTGGATTTGTAGAGGTCATGACTTTATTTAGCGATGAATCCACTATTTCAGAAGAGGTTCCAATCAATTATGAGAACAAAGTTGCTATCTATGATGATTATTGTGATGACACGTATGCTATAAAGAATAAAGATAACCATGAAACTTGTCATCATGATTTTAATTTTCAATTGGATTATGCTTCACATGATAGTTATTTTGTTGAGTTTGCTCCCACTACTATTCACGAGAACAAGTTTGCTTATGTGGAGAGTAATAAAAATTGTATGCTTGTAGATCATGAAAAGAATGCTTTATGTGATGGTTATAATGTTGAATTCATTCATTATGCTACTGAAAATAATTATGAGGGAGGAACATATGCTTGTAGGAATTGCAATAATATCAAGTTTCCTCTCTATGTGCTTAAAGTTTTGAAGTTATGCTTGTTTTGCCTTCCTATGCTAGTTGATTATTGTTCCCATAAGTTGTTTGCTAACAAAATCCCTATGCATAGGAAGTGGGTTAGACTTAAATGTGCTAGTCATATTCTTCATGATGCTCTCTTTATGTTTTAATTCTTATCTTTTATGAGAGCATCATTGAAATCATCATGCCTAGCTAGGGGCGTTAATCGTTAGCGCTTGTTGGGAGGCAACCTAATTTTATTTTTGTTCCTTGGTTTTTGTTTCTGTTTAGTAATAAATAATTCATCTAGATTCTGTTTAGATGTTCTTTTATGTTTTAATTAGTGTTTGTGCCAAGTAGAACCTTTGGGAAGACCTGGGTGAAGTCTTTGCGATCTTGCTGTAAAAAACAGAAACTTTAGCGCTCACGAGATTATCTACAACTTTTTACTGGAGAATTCTATTTAGTTGATTCTTTTTGCAGATGATTAATAGATAAATTCCTCAGGTCCACCAATTTATTTCAGCATTTTTGGAGTTACACAAGTATACGTTTGATACAGATTACTACAGATTGTTCTGTTTTTGGCAGATTCTTTTTTCTATGTGTTGTTTACTTATTTTGATGAATCTATGAGTAGTATCAGAGGGTATGAACCATAGAGAAGTTGGAATACAGTAGATATTTCACAAATATTAATTTAGAGTGAGTTCACAACAGTACCTAAGTGGTTGTTTTATTTTCTTATACTAACGGAGATTACGAGTTTTCTGTTAAGTTTTGTGTTGTGAAGTTTTCAAGTTTTGGGTAAAGATTTGATGGACTATGGAATAAGGAGTGGCAAGAGCCTAAGCTTGGGGATGCCCAAGGCACCCAAAGTTAATATTGAAGTACAACCAAGACCCTAAGCTTGGGGATGCCCCGGAAGGCATCCCCTCTTTCGTCTTCATTCATCGGTAACTTTACTTGGAGCTATATTTTTATTCACCACATGATATGTGTTTTGCTTGGAGCGTCAATTTATTTTGTTAGGATTTGGTTGCTGTTATTTAGAGCAATGTTTTGCATCTCTATTTTCAATAAGATTGGCATTTATAGCCTTTACTATGCCTATTCTCGGTGTCAAAACCGGCGGATCTCGGGTAGGGGGTCCCGAACTGTGCGTCTAGGCGGATGGTAACAGGAGACAAGGGACACGATGTTTTTACCCAGGTTCGGGCCCTCTCGATGGAGGTAATACCCTACTCCTGCTTGATTAATATTGATGATATGGGTAGTACAAGAGTAGATCTACCATGAGATCAAGGAGGCTAAACCCTAGAAGCTAGCCTATGGTATGATTGTTGTTAGATCCCACGGACTAAAACCCTCCGGTTTATATAGACATCGGATAGGGCTAGGCTTACACAGAGTCGGTTACAATGGTAGGAGATCTACATATCCGCATCGCCAAGCTTGCCTTCCACGCCAAGGAAAGTCCCATCCGGACACGGGACGAAGTCTTCAATCTTGTATCTTAATGGTCTAGGAGTCCGGCCAACGGTGATAGTTTAGCTATCCGGACACCCCCTAATCCAGGACTCCCTCAGTAGCCCCCGAACCAGGCTTCAAACGGCATGAGTCCGGCGTGTAGATTGTCTTCGGCATTGCAAGGAGGGTTCTTCTCCAAATTCCATATACTTGTCGAATAGTGTCCGGCTTCTGATAAATGCTGCGCTCCTTGGCTTCTACGCCCAATAATGGCCATCTTCCACGCGTTTGAATGAATGCGAAAAGCCAGGGTATTTTTACACTTACCCCCCTAGCTGCACAAACGAGCCGCTTATAAAAGGGACGAGGATCTAGATCCGAGTCACACCAACCCCCTCCGCGAGCTTTCATCGGAGCCCCTCTGACAAAAACCCATTCCATCATGGACGGATCGACGCGGCTACTCCTCTCGCGCTCCCAGCCCTCGGCACGAAATTGGGAGAGATGCTCAGTCCGCATAGCGAGCTAGTTATACTCCAAACCAAGGGATTTCTTCCCCCGGCCTTCATGGTTCCGGTTCGAGCCGGACTTGCCACCTATAAGGGCGGAAACCAAGCGGAGAGTGTCCCCGATCCGTCTAAAGGAGAGCGGGTATGCTTTGTCATTATCTAGTAAGAGGACTCGGATTTCCAATCCATCCGTTTCTCGGGGCTCTTGGAGTTCTCGGCCTCGGTTGCACCACCTTACGCCTGCCTCCATTTTGCACATCGCGGGCTTCGTGGCCCTGTGCGAACTATTCTTGGGCATCGAGGCTCATTTTGCGGTGTGGAAGAGATTATTCTTCCTTGTACCCCGTTCTCATGAGGGGTCAATATATCAAGTGGGCGGAGCCGAACTATGGCACATCGCCGGGACCGGATATCTATCCGGAACCCCGAAGAAGGCGTTCGAAGACTAGCCTTCGGAATGGTTTTACATGGAGGACATCCCGCTGCCGGATCCTATTCGGATCGGCCTTCTGGAGTTTAGCAACGCTCCTTTGAAGAAGCGCCTAGGCTGGCGCCCATGAGCCCCTGGAGGAAAATGACGGGGCGTCCTTTACTTGATGAGCCGAATAAGATTCTTGGCTCATGCTGGATTGACCATGATTGGAGTCATGGCAATCTGCATTATGAGGGGAGTGCAACCGCCCAATATAGGGGCCACCCATGTGGGACTTCAACGGGAGGACGATGCCACCCGCCATGGCCGCAAAGGGCGGGATCGATCACCGAACTGGTGAAGACCTTGTCCGCCATGTACAAAGGGAAGAGGAGGATTTTCTCCATGTCAATCCATCGAGCGGGTTTTCTTGAATAATCCTCGAAGTTGGGTAAGAAAATATCTTTGTGGCCTGTCCGATCCATGTTCCGTGGTTAAACATCTCATTTCATGGTTTTCTACGCAGAACTGCGCCGGGCCGTGGAGAAGATACACAGCCCGCCCCACAACCCGAGGATCCGGGCGGTCCCTCGATCCGCCTCGAAGAGGACCCGGATATAAAGGTGGAGCTGATCGACGGGTGTTCCACCAACTTAGCATCGACAATGCTTTGGTTGCCATTACGGCCGACTACCCCGGATTATTTCGGTCTCCTGTAACCGTGACCAAGTCCGGATACCATGACCCACCGTGCTTTACTTGATCACCACGTATTTGATGGTGTTTCGCAGGGGTGCCTTCGAGGCAGGAGGCCGAGCTCTGCGGCGACTAGCCAACAAGGGCGTCTGCCCGCAGATAAAAAGAAGTGCGGTCCGGATCGAAACTCCGCCGCAACGGTATGGCGTGTCACCATATTCCCAGGATTGATTCTGGAAGGCGATTAACGCTGGTGCTCTTTTCAGGAAAAAGCGCCGCGGACCGAGTCCGAGAGATTGCCAATCGAACCTCCGCCAGCCAGGCTCCAAAGCCGGGTCCAGAAGCGGAGGCGAGCACGAGGCGTGCGTCGGATGCTCCTCCGACAGAGGATGCCGACAGATTGTCCGCCACCAACTCCGAGGTGGAGAGCGCCATGAATCACAGGCGCCGCTGGACAATTCTTCGTGACGCATGTTTCTCCCAAGAGGCCTTGAATGCCTTCAATTCGGGAGATGCGCACCTCCGTGCCGCTCAAGATGTTCTAGCCAGAGCCACAGAGCAGTATGTAAAGGACATACGGGTGAGGAAATTTGACAGTTATATATGCCAGTAGCCCCCGAGACTTAAAATAGTTAGAATAACTGATTTAAGGATCATTTGTTATGCAGGATCTTACAAAAAGGAATACTCGACTGTCCCAGGGGCTTGAAGAATGCAAGGCCCAACTTGAGGCCGCACTAGCCGCTACAGGGGGAGCCACAGAGACCTCCTCTGGTAATATATGCTTCAAAAGATAAATAGTTTATGAAGTGCGGCGGGTGTGTAAATCTGACAATAATATTGCAGATGGCGCCGGACTAGATCCGGACAAGCAACAGCTCCTGCGCCAGCTAAAGGCTGGCGAGAGCGTGCTTACGAGGGTGCGGCGGAGAAAAATAACCTCAAGATGCCAACACCCAACTGGGTGAGGAACTAAAGGATGTTCGTGCTCAGGTTAGCCGACTCCGAAGGAGAATCGGCGGCTTCGTCGCGGCATTTTCAATAAGTGCTTGAGCGAACTTTGAAAGAGTTGGCGAGGAAGGCGACTAACATAAACATGTATGTAGGTTTGCTCACAGGTCGTCCCGAGGAGGAGATGCCCAGTTCTTGGTGATCTTCTTCCGAATCTGCGTACCTGGACGAACGAGTTCGGCGAGTGATGAAAGGCGTCGCCCGTGCCTTGTGTCCATCTATCTCCCTGCCCGTAGGCATTGGGGAGCTGGCAGAGCGGCTTCAAGGAGCACGGTGGCGCTCCGACTATGGAAGATATCGGCTGCCGTCAAGGCTCGAGGAGGCTGGGCCATGGAAAGACGCTGTACACGGGTGACCCAAACCACATGGCGAGGTCGGACTGTGGGGCTGATGGGAAGGAGATCCCTGTAAGTTAGTGTACGGCCAAGTAGAATTGGCCGCCAAGTATTCCCAGCAAGATTGTAAATTAGATAGCCTATTAGATGGCATTGAGGAGGAATACAATGAGTCGAGTTGACTATGTAATTGAATATGACATGAAAGATGTCTTCTAGCCGGATTGTAGATCGTTTGTCATAGTGGACCTTTTCGCTTCGACTTCGGGACCCAATAGTCCGGAGTGTGTCCTAATAGCCTCGCGGTTATATAAGAACCGGGGCATGCATGGAGACAATGCGTAGGGGTCATTATTGCTGTATCAGACAAGTGCCCAACTAGTTATGTTATATTACATGGATAGTAAGAAAGATCTTCCAGGGAGAATAGTTCCGTTAAGGGTTCCTTTCGCTGGGAGGCATGCCCTAAAGTGCATGTCCAAACTGCTAAGAAAGCAGAAAATCATCTAGGGGCAGATGGATAAATAGTTAAAAATCATCTTTCAGTTCACCGACCGAATATTCCCTTAAGAACGCTAGCTTTCGGCTTCACCCGGTCGAGGTACACATCCACTGACCGGCAAGAATAATCGCAGAGGTGCTCCCTTTACCACCTAGCCGAACAATCGGGAACGTAGGGGTAAGCACAGGAACCAGGCAACCCAGCTTGGCCAAAACTTAAGTCATATCGATGCATAAAATGGTGAGTAAAAGGTACATGCGGAAGTTTGACACATGTGTTGGGCATGAAGCCCGTATAAATAAGCTTCTGTTAAAGAAGCCCCCAGGTATAATGAGCGCGGACAACGCGTCAAGTATGTGCGAACAAAGCGCAAACGAGCCTCTAAAGGCTTCAAGAAGAAGGAGGAGGAAGGAGAGAAATAAAAGACAGAAAAATAGAAAATGTGGACGGGGAAGGAGACGAACTTGGAGTCCGCGCTAGGCATAGAATCTTCATAGACGGGCTGCGTTCCATGGGTTCGGCTCGAGTCGGTTATCCGATGCGTTTCGCAGACGGTATGCTCCGCCGGTCAGGACCTGGTCGATGATGACGGGACCTTCCCATTTGGGCTTGAGTTTGTCATTTTTCTTGTCCGACAGGCGTAGAACTAGTTCGCCAACGTTGTAAGATTTGGCCCGTACTTCCCTGCTTTGATATCTTCAAGCCTGCTGTTGATAAAATGCGGAACGAGCTTTTGCCACGTCGCGCTCCTCCTCCAATGCGTCCAAACTATCCTGCCGATCGAGCTTGGCTTCTCTTTCTTCATACATGCATAAGCGAGGTGAGTCATGAATTATGTCGCAGGCAAGACTGCCTCGCTGCGTACACCATAAAAATGGTGTGAATCCGGTAGTACGATTCGGCGTGGTCCGCAGCCCCCAGAGTACGGAGTCGAGCTCCTCAACCCAGTGCGTGTTAGATTCCTTTAGGGACCGCACTAGTCTGGGTTTAATGCTGCTCATGATTAGACCGTTTGCTCGCTCGACTTGGCCGTTGGTTTGAGGGTGATAGACTGAGGCGTAATCGAGCTTGATGCCCATGTTTTTGCACCATAATTTGACCTCATCGGCCTTGAAGTTGGTGCCGTTATCAGTGATGATACTGTGGGGGACACCGTAACGGTGCACTACCCCTGATATGATGTCTATCACCGGTCCGGATTTGGCCGTTTTAACAGGCTTGGCCTCTATCCATTTGGTGAATTTATCCACCATGACCAAGAGGTATTTTTGCTTGTGGGTTCCTCCCTTAAGGGGTCCAACCATGTCAAGCCCCCAGACCGCGAACGGCCAGGTGATGGGTATAGTTTTGAGGGCGGTGGGTGGCATGTGGCTTTGGTTAGCAAAAAGCTGGCAACCGACGCATTCTTGGACTAAATCCTGCGCATCTGCCCGGGCCGTCGGCCAATAAAATCCTGTACGGAAGGCCTTGCCTACAAGGGCCCGGGCTGTGGCGTGGTGCCCATCCAGTCCGGCATGAATTTCAGCCAGGAGGTTTCGCCCTTGCTCTTCGGAGATGCACCTTTGAAGTACTCCTGTTGTGCTTTTCTTATATAGCTCTCCCTCATGGACTTTATAGGCTTTGGATCGCCGTACTATGCAGCGAGCCTCATTTTGGTCTTCGGGGAGTTCCTGCCTAATTAGGTAGGTGTAACGCCCCCGATGCGGCTATATCTCCCACGTGTCGAGGCACGACTTAGAGGCATAACCGCATTGAAAGCAATGTCGCAAGTGAGGTAATCTTCACACAACCCATGTAATAATTAAGGGAAAGATACATAGTTGGCTTACAGTCGCCACTTCACACAGTACATAAATAAACATCCATCATTCAGAGTACACTCAAGGTCCGACTACGGAACCAAAATAAAAGAAGATACCCCAAATGCTACACAGATCCCGAATCGTCCCAAGCTGGGCACCACTACGATCATCAGGAAAAGACACATAGTAACGACCACGTTCCTCGTCGAACTCCCACTTGAGCTCGGTGGAATCACCGCACCGCATCGTCGGAACCTGCAACTGTTTTGGAAGTATCATGAGTCACGGGACTCAGCAATCTCACACCGCGAGATCAAGACTATTTAAGCTTATAGGAAGGACAGGGTAGTAAAGTGGAGCTGCAGCAAGCGACTAGCATATATGGTGGCTACATCGCAAAAGAGAGCGAGAAGAGGAGCAAAGCACGGTCGTGAAGCTAGTAGCGATCAAGAAGTGATCTGAACTACTTACGTCGGACATAACTCCAACACCGTGTTCACTTCCGGACTCCGCCGAGAAGAGACCATCACGGTTACACACGCGTTGATGTGTATTTTATTTGAGGTCAACTTGGGTTTTCTACAACGGACATTAACAAATTCCCATCTGCCTCATAACCATGGCACGGCTTTGAAAGATATTACCTGCGGGGTGTCCCAACTTAGCCCATTATAAGCTCTCACGGTCAACGAAGGATATTCCTTCTACGGGAAGACCCGATCAATCTCGGAATCCGGACTACAAGACATTTCGACAGCAATAAAACAAGACCAGCAAGACCACCCGATTGTGCCGACAAATCCCGATAGGAGCTGCACATATCTCGTTCTCGGGCACACGGATAAGCTAAGCGTCGAGGAACCGGCGTAATCCATGTTGCCAAGGAATGGTCCCATACGGTGCTCTAGTTTGGACCAACGTCAAGGAGCACGGCCGGGGTTTAAAATAAGATGACCCTCGGGCTCGCGAAAACCCGGGGAAAAGGCTTAGGTGGCAAATGGTAAAACCAAAGTTGGGCCTTGCTGGACGAGTCTTATTCAAAGCGAACTGTCAAGGGGTCCCATAAATCACCCAACCGTAAGGAACGCAAAATCAAGGAACATAACACGGTATGACGGAAACTAGGGTGGCAAGAGGAACAAAACACCGGGCATAAGGCCGAGCCTTCCACCCTTTACCAAGTATATAGATGTATTAATTATAGAAGATATATATATTGTGATATCCCCAACAAGTAAACATGTTCCGAAAAGGAACAACATCTCCATGTTCCAACAAGGAACAAACTTCAGCTTCACTGCAACTAGCAACGCTATAAGAGGGCTGAGCAAAGCGGTAACATAGCCAATCAACGGTTTGCTAGGAAAGGATGGTTAGAGGCTGACATGGCAATATGGGTGGCATGATATAGCAAGTGGTAGGCATCGCAGCATAGGCATAGCAAAAGAGCGAGCAACTAGCATAGCAAAGATAGAAGTGATTTCGAGGGTATGGTCATCTTGCTCGCAATGTTCTCGAGTTGTCGAAAGCTTGATCCTCGAAAACGTTCTCAACAGGCTCCTCGTTCACGCACTCGTCTCCCAGCTCTACCCAAAGCAACAACACAAACAAAGGAACCACAATAAATCACGGTGCAATGCACAATCAACATGATGCAAAACATGACATGATATGCGGGATGCGATATGCAATGCTTATGGCGCCCGGAAGGTAAATGATGAACCAGGCATCAACTTGGAAAACCAAGCATGCCACTGAAAGATGAGATGATTTGGTTGAAATCGATATAAAGATCACCGAATCGGATGCACGGTTTGGAAATGACAAGCAAAACAAGAATGGCGCAAATCTGCCATTAACAGCATGATGCCACTTAGCAAGCAACGATTAATTAAGCTACTGCACCCAAACGTATCAACAAGGCACATGGCAGTGATCTACACAAGATGCTCGACAAAAGATGAGCACTGAGCTACGGCTAGTTCACATCATAACAGGTTCAAACAAGCATGGCAAAAGTGCACAAAATATCAGACTGGACATGGCAAAAACAGCATCAGGTTGCAATGTTCAGAGCAAGAAATCTACATGATACAAGAACTTAAAATAGCAAAACAAGGCACGGCATGAATCTACTCAAAGCCTAGAACAAAAGTCCCTTACTGACCATAAGCCAAAAAGGACAAGAAAATATAGTAACACCCATGTCAATATTGAAAGTCTCGTTAACAGATTCAGCAACATGACATGTCAAAAACTGATAACGAGAGGGCATGTTTACAAGCTCAATGCACTCACTACAGAGCCTTATATGATAAACTAAGCATACATAAATCAAGAAGACATGGCATAGAAGACATACATTGCAAGAACAATAACATAGCATAAATGGATCAACCACAACAAGCTTGGCAAAATTGAATAACATGTAGACAATCTGCCAGGAAACATTTGATAGCAAAAGTAGAGCTCGATTGACTCAAGCTATGGCACTCCATAATTGTAAACAAAGGCATGGATGGATAGAGCAAGACATGTTTTACAAAACACCCTTACTGAAGTATCCCAAAATATGCATAGATCTCTCGGTATCATCAAGTAAACATGGCATCAAAATCAGCTAAAACAGGGCTGAAATCAGCAACATCAGGACACCTACTTTGCATGCTTGTGCTAGTCCCCACATAGATCACAAAAATACATGGCATACACCCCTGGAAAGATGGCATGGCATATTTCAAAACACATGTAGGACTCAAATTCATAGGGTGCACACATTAATCATGGCAAAAATAACAAAAGTGCAAGTCCTGATAAAAATCAGAAACTAACAGCACATAGCACTCTTCCAACAGCATTTCGGGCATCAAGATGAGCTCAAAAGAAAATGATGCAATGAGATGAAATGATCTACTCTTCGAGACGAAAATTTTGACATATTATACGCGCAAAATGGATCTACGGATGCGAAGATATAGCACGTTGAAAATTGCACAAAATAACAAAGATGCTAAAAACTTAGAGAAATATGGAGGGGAGAGAGAAGTCAACGGCGGGATTCCCGAGGCCGGATCGGATCGGGCGGCCGGGCTGCTCGCGAGCTCGCCGGGGGAGGCGGCCGGCGAGGGGAGCCGAGGCGGGCAGGAGGTCGCCGCCAGGGGTGGTGGCCGTCGGGGAAAGGCTGGAGAGGCGATGGCGATGGCGGGCCACGCCCCGTGTGTGAGGCGCGGGCGAGGTCGCCGGGCGGCGCTGGTCGGAGGTCGCCGGAGGCGGAGGGCGGCGGCGGTTCATGCGCGCGGCGGACGAGGCGTGTGTGAATGGCCGGTGTGCGGCGCGCTGCTGTGAGCCGGCGGGTTCCTTTGGGCCGGCGGCCGGCGAGGCGTGGGGTGGCGGCGCGACAGGTGGCGCCCGCGACATGTAGGGCGGCGGCGCGAAATGTCCGGCGGGCGGCGGACGTGTCCGGCGCGCGCGGGGACGGTTTTCTAGGGTTTCGGGGAAGAGGATGATCCGGATTTCGGGGGAGGTTTGCTTAAATAGGCATAGAGGGAGCTAGGAGAGTCCAAATGAGGTGTAGTTTTCGCCCACACGATCGTGATCAAACGACGGAGAGCATGGAAGTGACTTAGATGGGTTATTGGGCTGTTTTGGAGGGGTGTTGGGCTGCAACTTAAAAGAGGCCTTTGCGAAGGTGCGGTTAACCGTTGGAGTACCAAACGAGCTCCAAATGATCCGAAACTTGACCGGTGGTCTACGGGTGGTATACCAAGGCCACTAGACAAACCTCGGTGCATTTCGAGAAGGTTTAATACCCGCACACGGAAAAACGTAAAAGGGACCGCCGGGGAGATAGGAGTGCCGGATTGCAAAAGCGGACAACGGGAAAATGCTCGGAATCATGAGGCGAACACGTATGCAAATGCGATGCACATGATGACATAATATAAAATGCATGACATGGACAAAATGCAAAAGGAGAAAACCCAACCACGGAGGAATATCATATAACAATGCCGAAAATGGCAAGAGTTGGAGTTACAAATATGGAAAGTTACTTCCGGGGTGTTACAACACTCCACCACTACAAGAGGATCTCGTCCCGAGATCTAGGACTGAAAGAACTCCGGATATTCGGAACGGAGGTGATCCTCGCGCTCCCAGGTAGCTTCTCGGTCGGAATGGTGTGACCACTTCACTTTCAGGAATTTGATTGACTTGTTGCGAGTCTTGCGCTCGGTTTCTTCAAGAATAGCAACGGGGTGCTCATGATAAGAGAGATCTTCTTGAAGGTCAATCTCTTCGAAGTTGATAGTGCGTTCAGGAGTCTTGAAGCACTTGCGAAGCTGTGACACGTGAAACACATCGTGCACGTTTGCAAAGTTGGATGGAAGCTCAAGTTGATAGGCGAGATTGCCTCTTTTCCCAATGATCTTGAAAGGACCCACGTATCTAGGGGCAAGCTTCCCTTTGATACCGAAGCGACGAGTGCCTTTCATTGGAGAGACGCGGAGGTAGACATGGTCTCCGATTTCAAAAGCCACATCACGGTGCTTATCATCATAATAGCTCTTGGCGCGATTATGCGGCTTTGAGATTCTCACGAATGACTTGGCACATTTCTTCTGCTTCTGTGATCAAGTCATTGCCAAGAAGTTGGCGTTCACCTGTCTCAGACCAATTGAGAGGAGTACGGCACTTTCTGCCATAGAGAATTTCGAATGGGGCCTTGCCCGAACTCGCTTGGAAGCTGTTGTTGTAAGAGAACTCGGCATATGGAAGACAATCTTCCCACTTCATACCGAAGGAAATGACACAAGCCCTGAGCATATCTTCAAGGATTTGATTTACTCGCTCAACTTGGCCACTTGTTTGAGGATGGAAAGCTGTGCTGAACCGAATGTTGGTGCCCATGGCCTTCTGAAAAGAATCCCAAAACTTGGAGGTAAAGATGCTGCCACGGTCTGAAGAGATCACTTGTGGAATGCCGTGCAAGGAGACAATCCTGGAGGTGTATAGCTCTGCCAACTGAGCTGCTGTGATGGATTCTTTGATAGGAAGAAAATGAGCCACTTTAGAAAGCTTGTCAATGACAACGAAGATAGCATCATTTCCACGCTTGGACTTTGGAAAGCCAGTCACGAAGTCCATTTCAATATGATCAAACTTCCATTCAGGAATAGCAAGAGGTTGGAGGAGACCAGCTGGTCTTTGGTGTTCTGCTTTCACTCTTCTGCAGACATCACATTCATTCACGAATTGAGCAATTTCTCGCTTCATTCGAGTCCACCAATATGACTGCTTGAGGTCATGGTACATCTTCGTACTTCCGGATGAATGGATAGAAGCGAATTGTGAGCCTCGTTCATAATGACTTTTCGCAGATCACCCTTAGGAACCACAATCCGGTCCTCAAAGAACAGAGTGTCTTTGTCATCAACGTGGAAGCACTTGTACTTGGAAATGCCCTTGTCGATACCACGTTTCACCTTTTTCACCATGGTATCCGAAGTTGTGCCTCACGAATCTGATCTTCCAAAGTAGGAGAGACTATGAGGTTGGCAAGAAAGCCTTGAGGAACAACTTGAAGATTCAGCTTATGGAAAGATTCACAGAGATCCGTGAAAAGGCTTGAGGATTAGGCTGTTGCGAGAAGCTTTCCTGCTCAAAGCATCTGCAATGACATTGGCTTTGCCGGTGTATATTCAATACTTGGGTTGTACTCTTGAATCATTTCGACCCATCGAGTCTGCTCTGAGGTTGAGGTTGGGTTGAGTGAAGATGTACTTGAGACTCTTGTGATCGGTGAAAATGTCCACTTTCCTTCCCAACAAGAGATGTCTCCACGTTATTAATGCATGGACAACTGCCGCCAACTCAAGATCGTGAGTGGGGTAGTTCTTCTCGTTGGGCTTCAATGGCGAGAGGTATAAGCCACAACTCTCTTCTCTTGCATTAACACAGCACCGAGACCTTGAAGAGAAGCATCACGAAAACTTCAAATGGCTTGGATTCATCAGAGGAGTCGAGCAGAGCTGTGACGAGTTTCTCTTTGAGGGTATTGAAAGCAACGTCACATTAGGAGACCGACATACTTCACATGCTTCGGAGGAGGTTGGAAAGAGGCTTTGCAATCTTGGAGAAGTTCTCAACGAATCTTGACAATAGCTTGCAAGACCAAGAAAGCTGCGGAGCTGCTTGACATTCGAGGAGGTTCCCAATTCACAATTGCGGACACCTTCTCGGGATCAACAGCGATGCCCTTGGCGAGATGATATTCCCAAGATAAAGCACTTCATCAAGCCAAAATTCACATTTGGAGAACTTAGCATAGAATTGGTACTCTCGAGCTTGTCTAGCACCAATCGCAAATGTTTGGCATGATCCTTCTTATTCTTGGAGAAGACCAAAATATCATCAAGATAGACCAAGACGAATTCATTGGTGTAGGGGTTGAAAATGAAGTTCATCATCCGAGAGAATGTTGGAGGAGCATTGACAAGGCGAAAGACATGACGGTATATTCATAAGAACCAAAGCTTGTTCGAATGCTGTCTTGGGAATATCTTGTTCACGAATGCGAATCGATGATACCCCATACGAAGGTCAAGCTTGGAGAACATTTGTAGCACCTTTGAGTTGCTCGAAAAGCTCATTGATGTTGGGAAGTGGATACTTGTTCTTGATTGTCTTCTTATTCAATGGACGGTAATCGACGCAAAGTCGGTCCGTGCCATCCTTCTTCCGGACAAAAGAACACCACAACCCCAAGGAGATGAACTCGGTCCGATCAAACCCAGACGCTCTTGTTCATCGAGCTGCTTCTTCAATTCCTTCAGCTCATCAGGTCCAAGCTTGTATGGACGCTTGCAAGCGGGTTCGATGCCGGCTCAAGATCGATAACGAACTCAAGCGGCCGATGAGGAGGCATACCGGAAGCTCTTCCGGAAATACATCTTGGTACTGCAAACGCATTTGGAATCGAGAGATGGCATTCAATTCGCCCTTCTCATTGAGAGAAAACAACCGAATAGTTTCATCACGAAGGCATAGATGATCACATCATTGGAAGAGTGAGTCAATTGAATTCCACGGCAGCACAATCAAGCTGAGCTTTGTGCTTTGATAAAGCCATCCATTCGAGAATAAGATCAATATCCGAGTCACCAAGGACAAATGGTTTAGCCGTAAATCTATAATCGCCCATCTTGATAGAAACATCCGGAATCCTTGTGGTAGCCCTCATAGAAGAGGCTGGAGAAACAACTCCCAAGGGTTTTTCCAACATTTCCGAAATGAAATCATGCTTTGCAACAAAAGATCTAGACATGAAACAATGCGATGCACCAGTATCAAATAAGACTTTTGTAGGAATATCATTAACTGGAAGATTACCCATGATCACATCAGAAGAATCCTCTGCCTGAGCTGCATTCATCATATTGACCTTTGCAGACTTGGGATTATGCTTGACCACTGCATTGCTGGAAGATTTCACAGGAGGAGGAGGCGGAAGACGCCTCTGGTTGAAGCACTTGTTCGCAGTAGTGACCCTTCTGCGACACTTGTTGCAAGTGACCTCGAGAGCGGACGGTGGTAAGGAGCACTTGACCTTGGAGCTTGAGAATTAGACTTGTTACGATAGCTTGGGTTGGGTGGGTGGGAAGATCCACGGCCACCTGAGTTCTTCTTTGGTAAGGTGACGGAACGGAGGAGGGGCAGGTAAACTTCTGCTGCTTAGCTGCCACTTGAGAGGACGAAGAGGACTGAGCGCATCCTGATTCTCTTCTTAGAAGCCTCACATTTGAGCTGGGCAGCTTCTTGCTTCAGAGCCATGTTGTAGAAATCATCATACTTATCTGGATCAAACAACACAAGAGGTAATTGCAGATCTTCTCTCAGACCACCTCTGAATTGATAGATCATACTCTTTTCATCAGGTACGTCTTGCTTAGCAAAACGAGCGAGCTTCTGGAACTGGATATTGTATTGATAGACAGACATGGTGCCTTGCTTGAGATTGCGGAACTCCTCACGCTTGCTCTCAACAACACTTTTCGGAATGTGATGAGCTCTGAAATCACGGCGGAACTCATCCCAGGTAATGACACGACCTCCTCTGGAATCTTTGTATTGCTGGTACCACTCAGCAGCTTGATCCTTGAGTTGAAACGATGAAAACTTGACAAAGTCCTCAGGTCTGACATTGTTACAATCAAAGTGCTTGCAGATATCCACTAACCAATCGTCAGCGTCTGTGGCCTCGACACAGAAACTGAAAGACTTCGGCTGATTAGCGAGGAACTGACTGAGAGTAGCAAAGTGTGGCTGATTGTTGCCTTGACCTTGATTTCCTTGATTGCCCTGCCCCTGAGTACGTTCTTGCAAGAGCTGCAAAATCATCTGAGCATTGGCATTGGTGGCTGCCATGATAGCTTGCCAGGCCTCTGGAGGCGGAGGTGGAGGTGGAGGTGGAGGATTCGACTGATCCCCATCATTGCGATCCGGATTCAGACGCGTTGGCGGAGCCATCCTGAAGAGGGTGACATCCGTTAGTCCTTTGATAGACAAATAGATAAGTAGAATCAACGGATAGAAATTGCAACATATAGTCTTCACAATAAACATTGAACAAGAATGAACGAATGAATTCCAAAGTTAATCATCACACGTCCATTATGGTGAGAAGCCACTTAGATAAGATATGGAAACAACATCTGTCTTAGAAACAATTCGAATATCACAACTGAAAACAAAAGATTGACTTCTAGAATGAGCCGGAACAAACACATGATAGAGATTTACGCCCAAAGTGTTAGTGGTGGGGCCCACACGGACCTGACGTATAGCGGACGTCACGAATGACTAACAAGGCGTCCCGAATCAGCATAGCCAAGGATTCTTTAAGGCGTCTCGCGACCATCGTAGAATCGACCGTGAATGGGCGGACCACTAAACTTTGAACCCCAATCTCAAATCATACATCCATCGGAAAGAATATCCCGTAAGCTACTAGAATTCCCACCTATAAACTCCGAAACTTTACGGTTATGCAATCTGGTGTTGGGGATCAGGGACACAAAATATATCACCCAAACTAACAATACCTAGATCCAATTGTATCCATCCGTCAACACATAACCAAGAAATCCTCGGAAATCGTGTACCTCGACCTTGAAAAACATCCGTTATGCAAGTCATGGCAATACTCCCTTTTCGCCACAAGATCGGGCTATCGGGGTTATCTCACCAACAACTGCACAAAAGAGATTTCGATGTCGGTAAAACTCAGGTATTCGAGCGCAGCGATAAAATTGTGACGACAACACCTCGGAGCTCAACTCCCCGGGACACTGCCACAACCCCTAAATGCCAGGAGGCACCAAGAACAATGTTCTCGTCACAAAACCATCGGAACGATTCCAAGATACCCACGTGATCCTAAAAAATTTTTTTAGTGAAATTTGAGGAGAGAAGCGTCAAAACTCTACGTCAGGAGACCTCACAGAGCGACGAAGGGACTGGGGAGTAAAAAGAATCCTACTCTCCGATATATATAATCCTAAGACTCAAAACATTTTCCATTCTAGACTCAACAACGCCAGCAAACAATCAAGTAGGGGGCTCCTAAGTCGGGGAAGGCTCTGATTACCAACTATGTATCTTTCCCTTAATTATTACATGGGTTGTGTGAAGATTACCTCACTTGCGACATTGCTTTCAATGCGGTTATGCCTCTAAGTCGTGCCTCGACACGTGGGAGATATAGCCGCATCGGGGGCGTTACAGTAGGCTAGGAATGGTTTCATCCACGGGGCGATAACCGCCATTATTTCCTGGGCGGAGGGTGTTATCTCGGTGGGAGAGCCTCCGATTGTGTCAGAGTGTTCGGTGTCAGGCAGTGCGGTTGGGTCCGGATTGTTATTTTCGGACTCCCCTTCCCATAGTACGGATGGCTTGAACAGCCGTTCCAGGAAGATGTTGGGCGGGACGACATCGCGTTTTGCACCGATGCGTGCCAATACGTCCGCCGCCTGGTTGTTATCCCGGGCTATACGATGAAATTCGAGCCCTTCGAACCGTGCTGACATTTTTAGGACCGCATTGCAGTACGCTGCCATTTTGGGATCTTTGGCATCAAAGTCCTCGTTTATTTGAGATATAACGAGGTTCGAATCCCCGAGCACCTCTAGGCGTTTAATGCCCATAGAGACTGCTATCCGGAGGCCGTGCAGAAGGGCCTCGTATTCGGCTGCGTTGTTGGAGTCCGTATACATTATCTCGAAGGGCGTATTGGACTGTGTCCCGGTTGGGGACGTCAGACGACGCCAGCCCGAGCCGCCGCCAACATTTTGGAGCCGTCAAAGTGCATGATCCAATTGGAGTATGCGCCATACTCTTTAGGGAGTTCGGCTTCGGTCCATTCGGCCACGAAATCGGCCAAAACCTGCGACTTAATAGCTCGTCGTGGCTTATAGGTTATTTCGAATGGAAGGAGCTCTATGGACCATTTAGCAATCCGCCCGTCGCGTCGCGGTTGTTTATAATGTCGTTAAGAGGTACCGGAGGCTATCGTTATCGAACACTCTTGAAAGTAGTGTCGCAGCTTCCGGGATGCCATGAACACCGTGTATGCTATCTTTTGATAATGCGGTGCCGGACTTGCATGGAGTTAGGACGGTGGACACATAGTAAACCGGTTTTGAAGAGGAACCGGTGTCGATCCGTTCTCGCTCGACGAAGAGCACCATGGCGACAACTTGATGTGTTGCGCGATATATAATAGGATTGGTTCGCCCACGTTGGCGCGCCAGGACCAGATTTGTTGCCAATATGGCTTTTATTTCTTCGAGTCCGCCGTGGCATCAAATCCACTCGAAGTGTTGGTCGCACGGAGGAGGCGGTAAAGGTGTAACACCTTTTCTCCCAAGCGGAAATAAAGCGGCTTAGAGCTGCTACGCATCCGCAGACAATTTTGTATTTGTTTGAGGTCTTTTGGAGTATCAATTGTGTGAGCTCGGATCTTGGCTGGGTTTGCTTCAATTCCTCTACGGACACAATGAAGCCCACAAGCTTTCCGGCCGGAACGCCGAAGACGCATTTTTCCGGATTAAGCTTAATGTCATATTTTCGGAGATTGTCGAATGTGAGCCTCAAGTCGTCTACTAGAGTTTTGACATGCTTGGATTTGACGACCACGTCATCTACATATGCTTCCACTATTTTGCCGATCTGGTTTGCGGACATATACGAATCATCGCTGATATGTTGCACCGGCGTTTTTGAGCCGAAGGGCATTGTGTTGAAGCAGAATGGGCGTATGGAGTGATGAATGCTATTGCTGCTTGGTCAGCTCTGCCATCTTGATTTGGTGGTAGCCGAGTACGCGTCGAGGAAGCACAATGAGTCGTGTCCTGCTGAAGGCGTCGATAATTTGATCAATGCGAGGGAGGGGAAGGAATCCTTTGGGCAAGCCTTATTAAGGTCTTTGAAATCAACACATAGGCGCCAGGATTTATCCTTCTTTGGTACCATCACCAGATTTGCTAGCCAGTCCGGATGTTTTATATCTCGATGAATCGGCTTCCGAAGTTTGGCTAGCTCCTCTCCCATGGCCTGTCTCTTGGGTTCGAAAAGCGCCAAGAGCCTGTTTGGTGGCTTGAATCCTTTTAGGATATTTAGGCTGTGCTCGGCCAGCCGACGTGGGATTCTGGCATGTCGAAGGGTGCCGAGCAAAAATGTCCCAGTTTTCGTAGAAATTCTCGTAGTCTGGCGTCTACATCAGGGTTTAATTGTGCCCCAATGGAGGCCGTCTTTTGTGGTCCGTTGGGTGGACTTGGAATTTGACTATTTCATCCGCTGGTTTAAAAGAGGTGGACTTGGATCTTTTATCAAGTATCACATCGTCCATGTTCACCGTGGAGCGCATCGCGATGAGTTCCTCGGCCGCTAGAACCGGATAGTGCCTCGAGGGCTAGTGCGGCTGTCTTGTTTCGGCGCAGAGTGCTATGTTCGGATCACTAGAGAGTGATGATTCCGTTAGGTCCGGCATTTTAAGCTTCATGTACCCATAATGGGGTATAGCTTGAAAAATTGTGAATGCCTCTCGCCCTAATAAATCGTGATATCCGCTGCTGAACAGGGCCACTTGAAATTTGACCTCCTCGGACCTGTAATTGTCCGTGAGCGAACACTACGCCGGTGTGATTTTTCCTGTGCAACATGCTTCCCGGCTAGGGATTATTCCTCTAAAGGTTGTGCTGCTTCGCTCAATGCGGTTCCAGTCTATTTCCATTTTTCGGAGGGTTTCCTCATATATGAGGTTTAGTCCGCTGCCGCCATCCATGAGTACCTTAGTAAACCGAAAGTCGTCCACTATTGGACTGAGGACCAATGCGGCTGGTGCTCGGGCTGTTCGGAATTTGGGTTCGTCACTGGCATTAAAGGTAATAGTCGTGTCACTCCATGGATTTATTGTTGCTACTTGGTAGACTTCGACAAGGTTGCGTAGTGTTCGTTTCCGCATGCTATTTGGTGCGAAAGTCTGGAAGACTGTTAACACCGTACTGGTGTTGCTGGGCTGGGATTCTGAAGCTAGAAGCTCTTCGTCACTTTTTGCCACCTGCCGTAGTATCCAACATGCTCGAAGGCTATGAGTTGGAGTGGCGCCCTCGTGCTATGAATTTTGCGAGGTCCGTTTAGCCAACCCTCGAGACGGTTCCATACCCTTTAGGGGTTTTGGTTTTGGTGTTTAACCCAGCGCTTGGTGATGATGCACCCTTTTATTTCAGACTAGGGATGTATTGGGGCGGATTATCCCAAAATTTACTTTTCGGTTTCCAAGCACTCTCCATCGCACAGTACTTTTGTACTATGGTCACCAAGTTAGCAAAGCGTGTAATTTATGACGACTTATGGCGTTTAGGATTCCCTTGTCCGTGCAATTATTGCAGAAAAGTGGGATTCGTCCTCCTCTCGGCGATCCTTTATCCTGTCCATAACCAGGAGGAATCGGCCCGATAATGATGTCTTGTTTCAGCGGGCTCTTGCGAATTCGGGATAGATCGCTAATGTTTGGGTGGGCGGGTGGAAATAGATCCGGAACCCCGTCCAATTTAAGACTCAGGGGCCGAGAAGTTTCCGAACTCGGAAGTTTGGATTTTTGAATGCTATCCAATGAATCCAACCCGCCGCCTGACTTTAAGTTCAGGGCTTGATCGACATCCGTCCCTCTGCGGGAATCCGGCATGGAGGGATCAGGAATCCGGACGTAGCTAGTCCTTAAGATAGAAGAAGAATCGCCGCATTGCTCCTCTATCACAGCAACATGATGGGTAGCTGGGGAGTGTTGATCTCTCTTAGATCGGTTTTAGGCCCGATCCGGTCGTAGTCTGTGGCGACTCCCAGGGCGGCGATGCGATCCAAGAGCTCGTTTATGGAGGAGAGCTCGATCGGATCTAACTGCTCGACAAGTTCCGAGTTAACGTGAAGATTGGTTTCGATGACCTGAGAAGTCATCGTCGGCGCGGTGGCCGAACTGGCGGTCATAAGAAAACCACCTAGCCGAAGAGTCTGGCCAGTGGCCAAGGCTCCTTTGGCGATAGTATCGTCTTTAAAGACGGGATAAGGCATCCTTCCTGATGGCGACGGCACAAAGGAACTCTCAATGAAAGCACCAATGTCGGTGTCAAAACCGGCGGATCTCGGGTAGGGGGTCCCGAACTATGCGTCTAGGCGGATGGTAACAGGAGACAAGGGACACGATGTTTTACCTGTGTTCGGGCCCTCTCGATGGAGGTAATACCCTACTCCTGCTTGATTAATATTGATGATATGGGTAGTACAAGAGTAGATATACCACGAGATCAAGGAGGCTAAACCCTAGAAGCTAGCCTATGGTATGATTGTTGTTCGTCCTACGGACTAAAACCCTCCGGTTTATATAGACACCGGATAGGGCTAGGGTTACACAGAGTCGGTTACAATGGTAGGAGATCTACATATCCGCATCGCCAAGCTTGCCTTCCACGCCAAGGAAAGTCCCATCCGGACACGGGACAAAGTCTTCAATCTTGTATCTTCATGGTCTAGGAGTCCGGCCAACGGTGATAGTTCGGCTATCCGGACACCCCCTAATCCAGGACTCCCTCACCTATTTTACAAGTCCACATGTTGCTGTTTGAAAACAGAGAGTTTACCGCTGTTGCAAAAATTCCCTAGAAAAGTCAGAATGTGATAAAATGTAGAAACATTTTGCATAATAAGCTCTGATAAATTTACTACAGTGGGAATTTTCTTTCATAATATTTTGAGCTAGGGAAGTACGGACCTTGCTGCATTCTTTACAGACTGTCCTGTTTAGGCCGATTGCTGTTATTTTTGCATTGTTTGCATATTTTTGCTTCTTTAATGATTCTATTTGAGGATAGGACTATTAAATATGCAGAGGCATTTAGTATGCAATGTTGAATAATAGTTTTAGTGATTTTCTACAGTAGAGTATGATAAGGTTTTTGCATTGGTTTATACTAACTTATCTCACGTGTCCTTGTTGAGTTTTGTGTGGATGAAGCTTTTGAAATTTACGGAGACCGTGATATGAGAGGAATTAAGGAGACACAAAAGCTCAAGTTTGGGGATGCCCAAGGCATCCCAAGATAATATTTCAAGAAGACTCAAGCGTCTAAGCTTGGGGATGCCCCGGTTGGCATCCCACCTTTCTTCTTCGATAACTATCTAGTATCGGTTGATCCTAAGTTTTTGCTTCTTCACATTATGTTTGCTATTCTTAGATGTCATTTTGTTTTGTTTCGCTTGCTGTTTGAATAAAATACTAAGATTTGAAATTCTTAAATGAGAGAGAGAGAGTCATCACATAGCTACATATTTATTTAACCACTCATTGATCTTCACTTATATCTTTTTGAATTAGTTTGTCATTTACTCGTGTGCTTCACTTATATCCTATGAGTAAATAGTTGAATGATTTGAATATCATAAATCTGAAATTATATATGTTTCATATGCTTATCCCATGGGGAGTAATGACTTCACATATAAGAAGTAGAGGTGGTAAATTTATTGAAGGTTAGCAAACATTGTATTGGTCACTTGAACAATTCATGAAAGAATATTGAGGGAAGAGAGATTTCACATATAAATATACTATCTTGGACATATTTTGTAATTGTGAGCACTCATTAAAATATGATATGTTAAAAGGTTGATGTTGGACAACGAAGACAACGAATGGGTTATGTTTTCTTATATCCGAAATAAAGCATATTGTCATGGATCGCCCAACACGTTGAGCTTGTCTTTCCCCCTCATGCTAGCCAAATTCTTTGCACCAAGTAGAGATACTACCTGTTCTTCCAAACATCCCTTAAACCAGTATTGCCATGAGAGTCCACCATACCTACCAATGGATTGAGTAAGATCCTTCAAGTAAGTTGTCATCGGTGCATGCAATAAAAATTGCTCTCTAAATATGTATGATCTTTTAGTGTGGAGAAAATAAGCTTTATATGATCTTGTGATATGTGATGTCTAGTACACAACCTTCTTCTTGTAGACGTTGTTGGGCCTCCAAGTGCAGAGGTTTGTCGGACATTAGCAAATTTCCCTCAAGTGGATGACCTAAGGTTTATCAATCCGTAGGAGGCGTAGGATGAAGATGGTCTCTCTCAAACAAACCTGCAACCAAATAACAAAGAGTCTCTTGTGTCCCCAACACACCCAATACAATGGTAAATTGTATAGGTGCACTAGTTCGGCGAAGAGATAGTGATACAAGTGCAATATGGATGGTAGATATAGCTTTTTGTAATCTGAAAATATAAAAACAGCAAGGTAACAAGTGGTAAAAGTGAGCGTAAACGGTATTGCAATGCTAGGAAACAAGGCCTAGGGTTCATACTTTCACTAGTGCAAGTTCTCTCAACAATAATAACATAATTGGATCATATAACTATCCCTCAACATGCAGCAAAGAGTCACTCCAAAGTCACTAATAGCGGAGAACAAACAAAGAGATTATGGTAGGATACGAAACCACCTCAAAATTATTCTTTCCAATCAATCCATTGGGCTATTCCTATAAGTGTCACAAACAGCCCTAGAGTTCGTACTAGAATAACACCTTAAGACACAAATCAACCAAAACCCTAATGTCACCTAGATACTCCAATGTCACCTCAAGTATCCGTGGGTATGATTATACGATATGCATCACACAATCTCAGATTTATCTATTCAACCAACACATAGACCCTCAAAGAGTGCCCCAAAGTTTCTACCGAAGAATCAAGACGAAAACGTGTGCCAACCCCTATGGATAAGTTCATGGGCGGAACCCACAAGTTGATTACCAAAACATACATCAAGTGAATCACGTGATATCCCATTGTCACCACAGATACGCACGGCAAGACATACATCAAGTGTTCTCAAATCATTAAAGACTCAATCCGATAAGATAACTTCAAAGGGAAAACTCAATCCATTACAAGAGAGTAGAGGGGGAGAAGAAACATAAGATCCAAGTATAATAGCAAAGCTCGCGGTGCATCAAGTTAGTGCCAAATCAAGAACACGAGAGAGAGAGAGAGAGATCAAACACATAGCTACTAGTACATACCCTCAGCCCCGAGGGTGAACTACTCCCTCCTCGTCATGGAGAGCGCCGGGATGATGAAGATGGCCACCGGTGAGGGTTTCCACCTCCGACAGGGTGCCGGAACAGGGTCCCGATTGGTTTTTGGTGGCTACAAAGGCTTGCGGCGGCGGAACTCCCGATATATTCTCCGTTCTGGAAGTTTTAGGGTACGTGAGTATATATGGGTGCAGGAAGTACGTCGGTGGAGCTTCGGGGGCCCCACGAGACAGGGGGGCGCGCCCTAGGGGGGGCGCCCCCCCACCCTCGTGAGCACCTCCCTTCTCTCCTGACGTGGGGTCCAAGTCCATCCGATAGCTTTCCTTCCAAAAATAACTTCTCCAGTTGATTTCGTTCCGTTTCGACTCCGTTCGATATTCCTTTTCTTCGAAACACTGAAATAGGCAAAAAACAGCAAATCTGGGCTGGGCCTCCGGTTAATAGGTTAGTCCCAAAAATAATATAAAAGTGGATAATAAAGCCCAATATTGCCCGAAACAGTAGATAATATAGCATGGAGCAATCAAAAATTATAGATACGTTGGAAACGTATCAAGCATCCCCAAGCTTAATTCCTGCTCGTCCTCGAGTAGGTAAATGATAAAAAAGAATTTTTGATGCGGAGTGCTACTTGTCATAATTTCAATGTAATTCTTCTTAATTGTGATATGAATATTCGGATCCGAAAGATTCAAGACAAAAGTTCATATTGACATAAAAATAATAATACTTCAAGCATACTAACACAACAATCATGTCTTCTCAAAATAAATTGCCAAAGAAAGTTATCCCTACAAAATCATATAGTCTGGCTATGCTCTATCTTCACCACACAAAGTATTTAAATCATGCACAACCCCGATGACAAGCCCAGCAATTGTTTCATACTTTTGACATTTTCAAAACTTTTTCAATCTTCACGCAATACATGAGCGTGAGCCATGGATATAGCACTATATGTGGAATAGAATGGTGGTTGTGGAGAAGACAAAAAGAGGGCAAGATAGTCTCACATCAACTAGGCGTATCAACGGGCTATGGAGATGCCCATCAATAAATATCAATGTGAGTGAGTAGGGATTGCCATGCAACGGATGCACTAGAGCTATAAGTATATGAAAGCTCAACAAAAGAAACTAAGTGCATGTGCATCCAACTCGCTTGCTCACGAAGACCTAGGGAATTTTGAGGAAGCCCATCATTGGAATATACAAGCCAAGTTCTATAATGTAAAATTCCCACTAGTATATGAAAGTGACAAAATGAGAGACTCTCTATCATGAAGATTATGGTGCTACTTTGAAGCACAAGTGTGGTAAAAGGATAGTAGCATTGTCCCTTCTCTCTTTTTCTCTCATTTTTTTTATTTTTTTATTTTTTTGGGCCTTTTCTCTTTTTTGGCCTCTTGTTTTTCTCTCTTTTTTTCGTCCGGAGTCTCATCCCGACTTGTGGGGGAATCATAGTCTCCATCATCCTTTCCTCACCAGGAAAATGCTCTAAAAATGAAGATCATCACACTTTTATTTTCTTACAACTCAACAATTACAACTCAATACTTAGAACAAAATATGACTCTATATGAATGCCTCCGGCGGTGTAGCGGGATATGCAATGAATCAAGAGTGACATGTATGAAAGAATTATGAACAGTGGCTTTGCCACAAATACGATGTCAACTACATGATCATGCAAAGCAATATGACAATGATGGAGCGTGTCATAATAAATGGAACGGTGGAAAGTTGCATGGCAACATATCTCGGAATGGCTATGGAAATGCCATGATAGGTAGGTATGGTGGCTGTTTTGAGGAAGGTATATGGTGGGTGTATGATACCGGCGAAAAGTGCGCGGTATTAGAGAGGCTAGCAATGGTGGAAGGATGAGAAAAGTGCGTATAATCCATGGACTCAACATTAGTCATAAAGAACTCATATACTTATTGCAAAAATCTACAAGTTATCTAAGCAAAGTATTACGCGCATGCTCCTAGGGGGATAGATTTGTAGGAAAAGACCATCGCTCATCCCCGACCGCCACTCATAAGGAAGACAATCAATAAATAAATCATGCTCCGACTTCATCACATAACAGTTCACCATACGTGCATGCTACAAAACAATTATCAAGCATCAAACTTTTCTTAGTATTCAACACACTCAAAAGAAAGTTTTACAAATTTTGAATACCAAGCATATTAGAATTAAGCACATTACCATGCTATTTAATACTCTCAATATAATCTAAGTGAATCATGAGAGTTCATCTATTTCTTCAAAATAAAACTACCACCATGCTCTAAAAGATATAAGTGAAGCACTAGAGCAAACAACAAACTACTCCGAAAGATATAAGTGAAGATCAATGAGTAGTCGAATAATTATGCAACCATGTGAAGACTCTCTCATTTTAAGAATTTCAGATCTTGGTATTTTATTCAAGCATCAAGCAAAGCTAAAGAAAATAAAATGACGCTCCAAGCAAAACACATATCATGTGGTGAATTAAAATATAGCTCCAAGTAAAGTTACCGATGAACGAAAATGAAAGAGGGGATGCCTTCCGGGGCATCCCCAAGATTAGGCTCTTGGTTATCCTTGAATATTACCTTGGGGTGCCTTGGGCATCCCCAAGCTGAGGCTCTTACCACTCCTTATTCCATAGTCCATCGAATCTTTACCCAAAACTTGAAAACTTCACAACACAAAACTTAACAGAAAACTCGTGAGCTCCGTCGGCGAAAGAAAATAAAACACCACTTCAAGGTACTGTAATTAACTCATTATTTATTTATATTGGTGTTAAACCTATTGTATTCCAACTTCTCTATGGTTTATAAACTATTTTACTAGCCATAGAGTCATCAAAATAAGCAAACAACACATGAAAAACAGAATCTGTCAAAAACAGAACAGTCTGTAGTAATCTGTATCAAACGCAAACTTCTGGAACTCAAAAAATTCAAAAATAAATTGGTGGACCTGAGGAATTTTTATAGTAATTATCTGCAAAAATAATCAACTAAATAGCACTCTCCAGTAAAAAGTTGAAGCTAATCTCGTGAGCACTAAAGTTTCTGTTTTTTACAGCATGATCATAAAGACTTCCGCCAAGTCTTCCCAAAGGTTATACTTGGCACAAACACTAATTAAAACACAAAACCACATCTAAACAGAAATATAGATGGATTATTTATTACTAAACAGAACCAAAAATCAAGAAACTAAAATAAAATTGGGTTGCCTCCCAACAAGCGCTAACGTTTAACGCCCCTAGCTAGGCATGATGACTTCAATGATGCTCACATAAGACATAAGAACTGAAACATAAAGAGAGCATCATGAAGAATATGACTAGCACATTTAAGTCTAACCCACTTCCTATGCATAGGGATTTTGTGAGAAAACAACTTATGGGAACAATAATCAACAAGCATAGGAAGGTAAAACATGCATAACTTCAAAACTTTCAACACATAGAGAGGAAACTTGATATTATTGCAATTACTACAAGCATATATTCCTCCCTCATAATAATTTTCAGTAGCATCATGAATGAATTCAACAATATAACCAGCACCTGAAGCATTCTTTTTATGATCTACTTGCATAGAAATTTTATTACTCTCCACATAAGAAAATTTATTCTCATCAATAGTAGTGGGAGCAAAGTCAACAAAATAACTATCATGTGATTTAAAATTAAGATCAAGATGACAAGTTTCATGGTTATCATTATTCTTTAAAGAATACGTTTCATCACAATAATCATCATAGATAGAAGTCATGCTTTCATCATAGTAAATTTGCTCATCAAAACTTGGGGGACTAAAAATGTCATATTCATCAAACATAGCTTCCCCAAGCTTGTGGCTTTGCATATCATTAGCATCATGGATATTCATGGGGGACTAACAACATTGCAATCTTGCTCAAATATTTAGTGCCAAATATTCTAATGCATTCTTCTTCTAACACTTTGGCACAATTTTCCTGTCCATCATACTCACGAAAGATATTAAAAAGATGAAGCGTATGAGACAAACTCAATTCCATTTTTTGGTAGTTTTCTTCTATAGACTAACTAGTGATAAAACAAGAAACAAAAAGATTTGATTGCAAGATCTAAAGATATACCTTCAATCACTAACCTCCCCGGCAACGGCGCCAAAAAAGAGCTTGATGTCTACTACACAACCTTCTTCTTGTAGACGTTGTTGGGCCTCCAAGTGCAGAGGTTTGTAGGACAGTAGCAAATTTCCCTCAATTGGATGACCTAAGGTTTATCAATCGTAGGAGGAATAGGATGAAGATGGTATCTCTCAAACAACCCTGCAACCAAATAACAAAGAGTCTCTTGTGTCCCCAACACACCCAATACAATGGTAAATTGTATAGGTGCACTAGTTCGGCAAAGAGATAGTGATCCAAGTGCAATATGGATGGTAGATATAGGTTTTTTTAATCTGAAAATAAAAAAACAGCAAGGTAACAAGTGGTAAAAGTGAGCGTAAACGGTATTGCAATGCTAGAAAACAAGGCCTAGGGTTCATACTTTCACTAGTGCAAGTTCTCTCAACAATAATAACATAATTGGATCATATAACTATCCCTCAACATGCAACAAAGAGTCACCCCAAAGTCACTAATAGCGGAGAACAAACGAAGAGATTATGGTAGGGTATGAAACCACCTCAAAGTTATTCTTTCCAATCAATCCGTTGGGCTATTCCTATAAGTGTCACAAACAGCTCTAGAGTTCGTACTAGAATAACACCTTAAGACACAAATCAACCAAAACCCTAATGTCACCTAGATACTCCAATGTCACCTCAAGTATCGTGGGTATGATTATATGATATGCATCACACAATCTCAGATTCATCTATTCAACCAACACATAGAACCTCAAAGAGTGCCCCAAAGTTTCTACCAGAGAATCAAGACGAAAACGTGTGCCAACCCCTATGCATAAGTTCATGGCGGAACCATAAGTTGATCACCAAAACATACATCAAGTGAATCACGTGATATCCCATTGTCACCACAGATCATACGGCAAGACATACATCAAGTGTTCTCAAATCATTAAAGACTCAGTACGATAAGATAACTTCAAATGGAAAACTCAATCCATTACAAGAGAGTAGAGGGGGAGAAGAAACATAAGATCCAACTATAATAGCAAAGCTCGCGATACATCAAGATCGTGCCAAATCAAGAACATGAGAGAGAGAGAGATCAAACACATAGCTACTGGTACATACCCTCAGCCCCAAGGGTGAACTACTCCCTCCTCGTCATGGAGAGCGCCGGGATGATGAAGATGGCCACGGTGAGGTTCCCCCCTCAGTGAGTCTTGAACAGGGTCTGATTGGTTTTGGTGGCTACAGAGGCTTGCGGCGGTGGAACTCCCGATCTATTCTCCGTTCTGGAAGTTTTAGGGTACGTGAGTATATATGGGTGCAATAAGTACGTTGGTGGAGCTTCGGGGGCCCCACGAGGCAGGGGCCGCGCCCTAGGGGGGTCGCCCCCTCCCTTGTGAGCACCTCCCTTCTCTCCTGACGTGGGGTCCAGGTCCATCCGGTAGCTTTCCTTCCAAAAATAACTTCTCCAGTTGATTCGTTCCGTTTCGACTCCGTTTGATATTCCTTTTCTTCGAAACACTGAAATAGGCAAAAAAACAGCAAATCTAGGCTGTGCCTCCGGTTAATAGGTTAGTCCCAAAAATAATATAAAAGTGGATAATAAAGCCCAATATTGCCCGAAACAGTAGATAATATAGCATGGAGCAATCAAAAATTATAGATACGTTGGAAACGTATCAATTTGGAAGCAATAAAAGTGACAGACTGCATAATAAAGGTCCCTATCACAAGTGGCAATATAAACTGACGTTCCCTCGCATTAAGATTTTGTGCATCCAACTATAAAAGTGCATGGCAACCTCTGCTTCCCTCTGCGAAGGGCCTATCTTTTATTCTTGTCTTTTACCTTATGCAAGAGTCATGGTGATCTTCACCTTTCTTTTTTACATTTTATCCTTTGGCAAGCACATTGTGTTGGAAAGATTCTAATATATATATCCAATTGGATGTAAGGCATCATGAGCTATTATTGTTAACATTACCTTGAGGTAAAAGGTTGGGAGGCGAATCTATAAGCCCCTATCTTTCTCTGTGTCTGATTAAAAAGTTTGAACCCATAAATATCGCGTGAGTGTTAGCAATTGTGAAAGACTAAATGATAGTTGAGTATGTGGAGTTTGCTAAATCAAAGATCTGACATAGACTCTTCCTGAAAATAAGAGGAATTGTAATTATTTGATGACTAATAACACGGTTTGTTAGTTTTCAAGAAAGTTTATGATCTATACTTTAACATGTGAATAGCTTGTTTCTTGATCATGAGAAGCTTTATGAGATGAGCTACTGTTATGATATATAATGATGCTAGAAAAGGTGATTGAAATTATCATTGATCAAACTTGTGCACCTGCTAGCATTCACACTTCATAAATTCTTTCTTTTATCATTTTCCCACTCGAGGACGAGCAGGAATTAAGCTTGGGGATGCTGATACGTATCCAACGTATCTATAATTTATGAAGTATTCATGCTATTATGTTATCTGTTTTGGATGTTTATGGGCTTTATTATGCACTTTTATATTATTTTTGGGACTAACCTATTAACCGGAGGCCCAGCCCAAATTGTTGTTTTTTGCCTATTTCAGTGTTTCGTAGAAAAGGAATATCAAACGGAGTCCAAACGGAATGAAACCTTCGGGAGAGTTATTTTTGGAATGGAAGCAATCCAGGAGACTTGGAGTAGACGCCAGGGAAGCTTCGAGGTGGCCACGAGGTAGGAGGGCGCCGCCTCGGGCGCGCCTCACCTCGTGCGCCCCTCGTGGCTCCCCTGACCGACTTCTTTCGCCTATATATATCCATATACCCTAAAAACATCAGGTAATAGAATAGATCAGGAGTTCCGCCGCCGCAAGACTCTGTAGCCACCAAAAACCAACCGGGGCCCTGTTCCGGCACCCTGTCGGAGGGGGGATCCCTCACCGGTGGCCATCTTCATCATCCCGGCGCTCTCCATGACGAGGAGGGAGTAGTTCACCCATGGGGCTGAGGGTATGTACCAGTAGCTATGTGTTTGATATCTCTCTCTCTCTCTCTCTCTCTCTCTCTCTCGTGTTCTTGATTCGGCACGATCTTGATGTATCGCGAGCTTTGCTATTATAGTTGGATCTTATGATGTTTCTCCCCCTCTACTCTCTTGTAATGGATTGATTTTCCCCTTTGAAGTTATCTTATCAGATTGAGTCTTTAAGGATTTGAGAACACTTGATGTATGTCTTGCATGTGCTTATCTGTGGTGACAATGGGATATCACATGATTTACTTGATGTATGTTTTGGTGATCAACTTGCGGGTTTCGTAAAATTGTGAACTTATGCATAGGAGTTGGCACACGTTTTCGTCTTGACTCTCCGGTAGAAACTTTGGGGCACTCTTTGAAGTAATTTGTGTTGCTTTGAATAGATGAATCTGAGATTGTGTGATGCATATCGAATAATCATACCCACGGATACTTGAGGTGACATTGGAGTATCTAGGTGACATTAGGGTTTTGGTTGATATGTGTCTTAAGGTGTTATTCTAGTATGAACTCTTGAATAGATCGATCTGAAAGAATAACTTTGAGGTGGTTTCGTACCCTACAATAATCTCTCTGTTTGTTCTCCGCTATTAGTGACTTTGGAGTGACTCTTTGTTGCATGTTGAGGGATAGTTATATGATCCAATTATGTTATTATTGTTGAGAGAACTTGCACTAGTGAAAGTATGAACCCCAGGCCTTGTTTCCTAGCATTGCAATACCGTTTGTGCTCACTTTTATCATTAGTTACCTTGCTGTTTTTATATTTTCAGATTACAAAAACCTATATCTACCATCCATATTGCACTTGTATCACCATATCTTCACCGAACTAGTGCACCTATGCAATTTGCCGTTGTATTGGGTGTGTTGGGGACACAAGAGACTCTTTGTTATTTGGTTGCAGGGTTGTTTGAGAGAGACCATCTTCAACCTACGCCTCCCACGGATTGATAAACCTTAGGTCATCCACTTGAGGGAAATTTGCTACTGTCCTACAAACCTATGCACTTGGAGGCCCAACAACGTCTACAAGAAGAAGGTTGCATAGTAGACATCACACCATAGTGCGCAAGGCAGTCCTCTGACATCTTCATTGCATCTTTGACTTCAAGTCGGAGCTGAGCTGAAGCAAGCCTTTCCGCTTTAATTTGAGACTGAAGAAGTCGAAATGATTGAGGCAGCGACTGCACAGAGATTGTCTCACACCTGCTGGTGAGTATCTTCAACTCACTGTCTTCATCAAGACGGGACCTTGGGGTCATCTCTCTGTCCTGAATATGGTTTGGCTCACTATCTTCCCTAAAGTTCTGCCTGGCATAAGAGATACGACTCTGAAAGTGAAATAAGGAGACACGTAACATGTTTCACAATTATATAAGAAAACAAATGGATCTGTTCTGCATAAGGAACATGTTTTTACAACTACAATTTAAAACTGATGTTGTTGCAAACATCCAATCAGATGTAAACAGCAAAGTAAACAGTAGTGGAGGAAATTATGCCTATCCAAATCCATACTAGAACAAAGTTTGAAGGCTTGAGAAGGATGAACTTACATTACATGATAACACGGGCTGGACAAAGCCCTTCTCCATGTTGATGGAAGCATAATTCAATAGATTCCCCAAAGAAAATTCTTTATAAGTGTTGCCATTATTCTACATTTTGCAAAGAGTAAATATAGATCAAATAATATTGGAAGAAACAGAGGATAATGAAGCTCAGGTGCAGACTGATGATACATAATCAAATAGCAATTAATTAAGTACATGGTTACAAGGCAAAAGGTACTGACAAGAGGAATGCAGACATCAATGTGTGCAGTGGCATTAGCTTTATTCAACATTTTGGTAACAATAAATGTAGATATGATAATTTGGAGAAAGTGGAGGGTACGGCAGATAAGATGCAGAGTAATGCTAGACAATCAACTATCTCGTGATGCAAGTACAGTAATACCACCACCGTCTGTTATTACTCGTCGCTCAAATGAATGTATGTAGCACTATTAAGTTCTAAATACATCCAATTGATCAATGATACGTCTCCAACGTATCTATAATTTATGAAGTATTCATGCTATTATTTTATCATTCTTGGATGTTTTACAATCATTTTATAGCAACTTTATATCATTTTTTGGGACTAACCTATTGACCCAGTGCCCAGTGCCAGTTGCTGTTTTTTGCTTGTTTTTTACATCGTAGGAAATCAATACCAAACAGAGTCCAAACGCAATGAAACTCCATGGGGATTTTTCATGGACCAGAAGGAACCCAATGGGCCAGAGCTGCACAGGGGTGCCCGAGGGCACAACCCACCTGTAGCCGCCAGCCCCCCGGCATGCCAGTGGGTTGTGCCCACCTCGGTGGCCTCCTGCACCCCCTCTTTGCACTATAAATTCCCAAATATTCTAAAACCCTTCGGGTTACCCTAGATCAGAAGTTCCGCTGCCGCAAGGTCTATGTATCCGCGAAAACCAATCTAGACCCTGTTCCGGCACCCTGCCAGAGGGGGGAATCATCTCCGGTGGCCATCTTCATCATCTCAGCGGCCACCATGATGAGGAGGGAGTAGTCCACCCTCGGGGCTGAGGGTTTGTACCAGTAGCTATGTGTTTAATCTCTCTCTCTCTCTCATGATCTATATCATGGGATTTGTAAATATAGTTAGATCATATGATGTTTCTCCCCTCTATCCTCTTGTTGTGATGAATTGAGTCTTTACCCTTTGAAGTTTTGTCTTGTCGGATTGAATATTCAAAGATGAGAACACATGATGTATGTCTTGCGGTATGAATACTTGAGGTGACAATTGGGGTATCATATTGATTCACTTGATATGTGTTATGGCATTCAACTCGCGGATTCCCGTGGTGATATTGGGGTAATCTATGCATAGGGGTTAATGCACGTTGTTATCATCTTTTCTCCGATAGGAACTTTGGGGTCCCCTTGTAGTTCTCTGTGTGGATTGAGTATTATGACTATGAGTTTTCTTTGGTGCTTCTTTAGTATGAACTCTTGATTCGATCGATCGTAAAGAATAGCTTGTGTTATTCTAGTACGAACTCTAAGATAGATCAAACGGAAAGAATAGCTTTGAGGTGGTTTCGTACCCTACAAACAATTAATATCTTTTGTTCTCCGCTAATAGAGTGATTCTTTATTGCACTTTGAGGGATAATCATATGATCCAACTATGTTAGCACTGTTGAGAGTTTGCCCTAGCAAAAGTACGGACCCTAGGCCTAGTTTTTAAGCATTGCAATACCATTTTTGTGCCCGTTTACTATTTGCTACCTTGCTGTTTTTATTTATTCAGATTATAAAAATATATTTCTACCATCCATATTACACTTTTATCACCATCTCTTCGCCGAACTAGTACACCTATACAATTTGCCATTGTATTGGGTGTGTTGGGGACACAAGAGATTTCTTGTATTTGGTTGCAGGGTCGTTTGAGAGAGACCATATTCATCCTGCACCTCTCACGGATTGATAAACCTTAGGTCATCTACTTGAGGGAAAATTGCTACTGTCCTACAAAACTCTACGCTTGGAGGCCCAACACGTGTCTACAAGAATAAAGTTGCGTAGTAGACATCAAGCTCTTTTCTGGCGCCGTTGCCGGGGAGGTGAGTGCATGAAGGTATATCTTTAGATCTTGCAATTGAATCTTTTATTTTCTTGTTTTATCACTAGTTTAGTTTATAAAAGGAAACTACATAAAAATGGAATTGAGGTTGCATCATATTATTGATCATCTTTATAATATCTTTCTTGAAAATGATGGATCGGAAGATTGTGCTCAATTGTTAGAAGAAGAAGTCAATAAAATGTTTGGCACAAAATATTTAAATGATGAGCATGATTTCAATGTTGTTAGTATACATTCTTTGAATATCCATGATGCTAATGATATGCAAAGCTACAAGCTTGAGGATGTTATATTTGATGAAGATGGTATTTTTATCCCCCAAGTTTTGATGAGAAAATTTATTATGATGAATGCATGCCTCCTATTTATGAAGATTATATTGATGAAAGTGGGTTTGGAAGAGTGTCAACTCTAGGTACAAATGATCCCACTATTTTGGAGGGTGTTGAATCTTATTGTAATAATTATGAAAGTGGATTTGGAGAGGTCATGACTTTATTTAGTGATGAATCCACTATTTTGGAAGAGGTTTCAATTGATTATGATGAGAAAAAAGTTGCTATCTATGATGATTATGGTGATGACATGTATGCTATATTTGATAATGATAACCATGAAACTTGTCATCATGATTTTAATTTTCAATCTCATGATAGTTACTTTGTTGAGTTTGCTCCCACTACTATTTATGAGAATAAATTTGCTTATGTGGACAGTAGTAAAATTTCTATGCTTGTGGGTCATGAAAAGAATGCTTTATGTGATAGTTATATTGTTGAATTCATTCATGATGCTACTGAAAATTATTATGAGGGCGGAACATATGCTTGTAGGAAATGCAATAATATCAAGTTTCCTCTCTATGTGTTGAAAGTTTTGAAGTTATGCTTGTTTTGCCTTCCTATGCTAGTTGATTATTGTTCCCATAAGTTGTTTGCTCACAAAATTCCTATTCATAGGAAGTGGGTTAGAATTAAATGTGCTAGTCATATGCTTCATGATGCTCTCTTTATGTTTCAATTCTTATCTTTTATGCGAGCATCATTGAACTTATCGTGCCTAGCTAAAAGGCCTTAAAGAAAAGCGCTTGTTGGGAGATAACCCAACACTTTTACCTACTGTTTTTGTGTGTTAACATGATTATGCTACAGTATTGATCATGTTTTATTGCATTTGTTTCAATAAAGTGCCAAGTAAATCCTTTGGGATCATGTTGGGTGATAGTTGATTTGACCTTGCTGAAAAACAGAAACTTTTGCGCTCACGAAAATAAGTCTCATTTTTAACAGAAGAGTTATTTTGAGTTGATAATTTTTGCAGAAGTTTAATATACAACTTGATCACGTGGTACAATTTGTTTCATAATTTTTGGAGTAGCATAAGTATGGTAGTTATCCAGATCTTCACAAACTTTCTTTTTTTGATAGATTCTGTTTTTAATGCATAGTTTGCTTGTTTTCTAGTTTCTATGGCTTATATTGCTCAATATAAATTGTGGAAATGATATAATACAGTAGGCATTGTGTGAGAACAATTATTAATCTTGTCTTTGACAGTACCAAAAGTGAAATGGTTTGCTCTTTATCATACTAACCTATCTCACGAAGTTCCGTCAAGTTTTGTGTGATTGAAGTTTTCAAGTTTTGGGTGAGATGTCGATATGAGGAGAATAAGGAGTGACAAGACCCTAAGCTTGGGGATGCCTAAGGCACCCCAAAGTAATATTCAAGGAATATCCAAGCAACTAAGCTTGGGGATGCCCCGGAAGGCATCCCCTCTTTCATCTCCAACATTATCGGTAACTCACTTGGAGCTATGTTTTCATTTGTCACATGATATGATTTTTCCTTGGAGTGTCAATTTATTTTTTTAATATTTGCTTGCTGAAAGTGCGTTATATCGACTAGAGGGGGGGGTGAATAGGCGATTTTTATGAATTCTTCACTGAGGAATTTGCCGGTGAGGAAATTCCTTAGCGAAGAACTACTTGCAGCGGAATAAGTACTCAGAAGTAAGCATAAGAGAATGCGGGCATGGTCATCGTGATGAAACGAAGACAATCAAAGATTACAGAAAGCGTAAACACAAGATAGCACAAGATGAAGACAAACAGACTGAAGAAATTGAACTGAGGAAATTGAGAAAGTCTTCAGTCAAAGTCTTCAAACACAGATATGAATGAACACTCAACACAGTAATGAGGAAATGAAAGGGTTGAGGAATTAGAACCAGTTAGGTTGGTGAAGACAATGATTTGGTAGACCAGTTCCAAGTGCTGTCTCAGTTGTACGTCTGGTTGGAGCGGCTGAGTATTTAAACTCGAGGACACACAGTCCGGACACCCGATCGCTGAGCACGCAGCTCGGGACACCAAGTCCTCACCAGATTCTCCTTGAACTAAGGTCACAGACCTCGTCCAATCACTCGTGGTAAGTCTTCAGGCGACTTCCAAACCATCACAGACTTGGTCACTCGGCGATCCACAATTCCTCTTGGATGCTCTAGACCATGACGCCTAACCGTCTGGAAGAAGCACAGTCTTCAAAGGTA
This sequence comes from Aegilops longissima, assembly GCA_021605205.1. Taxonomy (NCBI): domain Eukaryota; kingdom Viridiplantae; phylum Streptophyta; class Magnoliopsida; order Poales; family Poaceae; genus Aegilops; species Aegilops longissima. The sequence goes on along the minus strand of CM038676.1, from coordinate 413,934,798 downwards.
ACAAGCGTCGGATCCACGCAGGATCAATCTCTTCAGTGATGCTCAATCGCTTTGGGTTTGTAGGGGTTTGGTGTTTGGGTTTTTCCTCACTTGATGATTTTCGCTCAAAGTCCTCGGAGGATGGGTTGCTCTCAAACGACAAGTGTCAAGTTTCTCTCGGAGCAGCCAACCAGCTAGTGGTTTTAGGGGGCGGCTATTTATAGCCTAGGGAGCAGCCCAACATGATAAGACATAAATGCCCTTCAATGATATGCCCGTTAGGTGGATAAGATATTTTGGGACAGCTGGCGTGCAAGATGAAAGAACGGTCGGAAATTTGAATCTCAAATTCCTCGGGGCTATCATGCTCCTCATGTAGGCAATCCGCGATTGGCGAATTCCTAACTCGTCGGTCGAACAAATTCTCAATGACGGAAGAACTTCGTCTCATCCATCAAGAAATTGACTGAATCGTATGATATTTCCAAAGGCTTCACTCGAAGGGATTGGTAGGTGTAGGATTTTGAGTTGAGCATCACATGGAAATTTTTCCTTAGTATTTCCTCGACCCCCTTTAATAGTACGGTGTTTCCTATGACTCAAGAAAGAGAAAATGAAACTACGAAAACAAAAGTCTTCACGCTTCATGTTCCTCAAATGAATACCAAGTCTTCAAGGTCACACCAATTTCTTCACTTTCCAAGTCTTCAGAAAGTCTTCAGAATATCAAAGTCTTCAGTCGAAGAACTTCATTTTTAGGGGTCGACTTTCTCTGTAAATATCAAACTCCTCATAGACTTATAGACCTGTGTACACTCACAAACACATTAGTTCCTTAACCTATAAGTCTTCAATACACCAAAATCACTAAGGGGCACTAGATGCACTTACAATCTCCCCCTTTTTGGTGATTGATGACAATATAGGTTAAGTTTTCAACGGGGATAAACATATGAAGTGTAAATAATGATATTGAGGAATTTGATTGCAAGATATAGAAGAACTCCCCCTGAAGATGTGCATAGTGAGGAATTTGCTTTTGAGGCAATGCACATTTGAAGAGCTGAATCATGGAGATCTCCCCCTATATCTTGTAATTCATACATGCATTTGACATATAATATGAAGAATTTGAAATGCATGATGAAATATGGTGCTTGATGAAATTCGGCATGCGTGTGATAACATTAATGAGGAACAGGCATGCAAAATAACGCATCAAGAGTATTAGAGCTCAAGAGAATCAAAGCTCACTGCATCAAAAGTATCAGAGCACCATCGGGTTTAAGATTACAACTCGATCCAATAAAAGTTTCAGAAGAACGAGAGTTGTAACTTAACAAAGAATTGCCCATATAATAGATCCGCTTGAAGACTAACTCAAATTTCTCCCCCTTTGTCATCGAATGACCAAAAGGATTGAAACTGAGGACTAACGCCCCTGAAGAATTTCAAGTTGAAGAAGGAGCACCAGCGTTGTTGGGGTCAATTGTCGTAGTGGGGCCTGCCGCAGTGTCGTCCAAGTCTTCATTTTCATCAGTGTCTCGTGATGAAGAATAGGAGCTGGCCACCAAGGAAGGAACTTTGACCTTCTTGTATTTCTTCGGAGGAGGTGCAGACCAGTCAAATTCTTCCTTGAGACCCATTGCCGTAAGTTCTTCTGTGCTGTAGACATTTGAAAGAACAGCCCAGGTGCGTTTGAAGGTTTCATGGAGGTAGTAGTGGTTTTTCTTCACTGCATTGTGTGTTGAGGTCATGTTGTGAAGAATTGAACCAAACTGACGCTTGACCCATTTATGATTGCGATCAACCTTCTGATGAAGATTGAGGAGTAACTCACAATCAGTCATCACCCTGGGTGTTGTGGCTTGAGGACTTTGCTTGGCTGAGGTTTTTGCGGCAGAGTCATGTGTGGCAGAGTCATCATTGGTGGAGTAGGATGCAGCTTTGCGAAACTGTCCATCCAATGGACGAATGCCTTCATCGATCACAGCAGCTGCCTTGCCCTTGTCATTAGATGAGGTAAATGTCCGTTTGAGGACTTCAATCGGGGGGAAGTAGCTGCAGTGGTTCAGAGTATCAGCCTTGTAATTGAGTGAAGACCTTGTCCTGATGAATCTCATTATCCAAGGCGCATAAGGCTTCAGCTCAAATGGTGACATAGCAATGTTTGCCAGAGTCCTCATGAAGAAATCATGGAAGTTGACGGGAACGCCATGAATGATATTGAAAAACATATTCTTCATGATGCCAACGACTTCTTCATCATTTGAGTCGTGGCCTTTGATAGGACTCATTGTCTTCGTCAGAATCCGATAGGCAGTCCGAGGCACATATAGTAATTCCTTGATGAGGAATTTGGTTCTTGGGGCCTGCCCTGGCTTCAAAGGCTTCATCAGCACTTGCATATAGTGATTTGAAAGTTCTGGTTCGTTGTAGATACAACGAGCACCATCAAGTGGAGGACTGGGTGGTAGGGCACGAAGCAATTCAGTTGCTGGTGCCTTGTAGTGAGTATTTTCAGACATCCAGTCTAACACCCATGAGTTCACGTCTTCAGTGTCTCCGGTGATGTGCAGCGTTGCATAGAATTGAAGAATGAGTTCTTCATTCCAATCACAGATGTCAGTGCAGAAATTCAGAAGTCCTGCGTCGTGAAGAACACTGAGGACTGGCTCAAAGCCTGGCAGAGACTCCATGTCCGCATGAGGAATATGTGCATGATCGAAGACTTTGTCTTTGTTGAAGAGCACTGAGGAATAGAGATTGGCTTGGTGGCAGTCCGTAAACGCCTCTTCCTTATGCGAGCGAGAATCATATGGATTGTAATCGATGAAGAATACATGCTCATTGAAGAAATCTTCAGCCTTGAACTTTTGCTTTGTTGAGAAGGGATTCTTTGGCTTTGGCGGTGGAGTGTCGATGAGTTGCATCACGACCTCTGGAATCGCAATCTCAGGTTCTTGGTGAGGAATTTCTTGTTCCTCTATAGGTGCGATCGAGGATCAGCAGAAGCAGTTCATTAGCGCTAGTGGCTGGAATTTCTTCATGGACAGATGAAGTGGGATGAGTTTCTTCAGAGCCCATTTGAACTGTTGGAGCAGGGGACTGAGGAATCTATTGGATTGGGGTGAAGAGTGGAGAATTTGGATCTTGACATTCCCAAAAGTCATCGTTCATCATGGCGTTGTGCTTCCAATATGCACATCTTCTTCAATTTCTCAACACCGCCTCTTCAGCTGTGAACTGAGGCATAGGTGAGGAAATGATTGGGGTTGAAGGGATTGCTTCCACTTCAATTTCTTCATCAATCTGCTCTGACGAAGCAACAGAATGATCTTCTTCATCAGATCCGCTTGGGATATCATAATCTTCACCAAAAGGAACAAGGTCCTTTGATGGAATTGAGGAAATTGGAACATCATCAATAGGATTTTCAAAAGAACTGGTCATTGGCTTCATTTTCTTTGCAGCCGAAGAATTTGACGCAGCTGATGCTTTCCGTTTCTTCACTGCAGCTCGTTCTGCAGCCTTGGTCTTCTTCACACCAGAGGCAATGGAGATGCCTGCAGTCCTTTGGCACGTGGCCAGATGCACAGGTGCTGAGGACTTTGTCGGAACTGCTGAGGATTTTGTATGAGCAGCTGAGGACTTGGGAGGAGCGGGAGCAGCATGAGGAATTGGCCGTGAGGGCACAGCTGAGGAACTTGGCCGTGAGGGCACTGTTGGTGAAGCACTTGGCTTGTGTGCGGGCTTCTTTGCCATAGATTTTCTTGGCTTGACAGAGGCCTCAGTGGAAGCAGCAGTAGCAGAGTCCTCATTGAATTTCCTCACTGCCTCGCTGGCTTGTCTTGCCAATTTGGCTTGGCGCTTGGCCCATTCTTCAGGAAAGTCCTCACCACGCTTGATGCTGGTGGGGTCAGCTTCTTGACCAGGTGCCAATGGAGATCTTGGGCATGGAGGATTGAGTGCGAATTTCTTCATGTACTTTGGAGTTACATATCTGTACTCCCTCCATTCCCTTGCCCATCTCCGTTCAATCCTTTGAATGCGCACCTTGCGCTGATTTTTGTTTTCTTTACCAAACTCGGCTTCATCAGGTGTGCAATAATCAGCATATATTTCCTCAGGGATTTCAAACGCAGTCATGACCTCAGGCCTCTTTCCTCCTTTTTGTGGCTTCTTTCCTTCTGCCATATTCTTCAGGTGAGGAATTTGAACAAACGAATTCTCTGAAGAAGTATGCAACTTTTCTTCGAGGAACGCTGCAAATGAGTTAAGTTGATGAGAACCTAGTGATTCAGCAGCGGACATGAGTACCTGTGAACAGAGTATAGTTGCGAGGAATTTGGAGAGGTCATATGCGTTCTCAGAAGTTTTTTTTTCAAAAAGAACTAATTTGAGGAATTTGACCAGATGAGCCTCGAAGAATTTTACTAAGCGATCTTTGTCTTAGGTTCCAGAGTTGTATAGATCGAGGATCCACACAATTGAGGAATCTTGAATAAAATCATTGCTTAGAGAAACGAATCAAGAGCATATTTTGTTTGAGGTGTTCATATGTGTGAAGATTTGAAGAATAAACACCTTTGAAGATTTTCAGGAAGGTTTGAGAATCAAAGCGAGTAATAAAAGTAACTTTTAATTACCCGAAGTGAAGAACACGACGAACTAAGAAGAACAGATGGGAAGTTCATCAGTTCAGATCTTCCACGCCCTAACTTGGTGGAGGAAGACAGCTACGGCGGCGGCGGAGTGAAGATTTCCACGGTCGGCGCGAGTACGTCGGCGACGAGGTTGAGGCAGTGAAGCTCTTCCTCACCGGCGACGATGGATTAGCGGCGGCGCTAGGGTTTGAGAAGCTCGAGCGAGAGAAAGCGGTCGAGAGGAGTAAAGGAAGTGAGGAAGGGGAGTGGGGGTATATATAGCCACGGTGAAAAATTGTTTGCCCGAAGATTTGGGACGAACGTGCCCCTGACCCTTCTCATTCGCTTGACATGTGTCACCCACGTACTGAAAAGTGGAGATCGTGTTAGATCGTGGGTGAATAGATAAATCCATCGTGGGATGCGGAACGGTTTGAGCGGCAAAACCGAAAGTTTGGATAAGATCAGTTTTAAAGTTCCGTTCGCAATTTCTTCAGCTGACAAGGACACAGTGAAGATTTTGAACGAGTTTCAAATAGAACGCACATGAAGAATTTGTGAATAGATTGGGTTGAGTATAGCATAGAGGGGGAAGGGTCTGATCACATTCACTTAGCAGAAAAAGCAACTTGAAGAATTAGCCATAAGTGAATGATGTAGAGGACATAAACCCATATATATATATATATATATATATATATATATATATATATATATATATATATATATATA